>JAZHYW010055034.1:0-70999 GCA_037355805.1 Ixodes ricinus | reverse complement strand
GACTGCGCCAATGCTATCGACGACTGGACAGCAGGGGGCGTTCTTCCGTGTGCCCGTGGCTGACACCCCTACAACGAATGAACTTCCCCAGTGGCTATATAAGTCAACGGACACCACCGCTCCCTTGGGTCTTGGAGCCGGCAGACACCCAAACATGCGCTCACCGTGCCTTTTTCGCCTGCAGACGGTTGTCCTGCCGGTACTGTGCATCGTCAGCCACGCCAGCTTCGGAGGGAGTGCGCCATCATCAACAACAAACAACAGCTTGGTCATCGGTCCCTTTGGGATGACTGCGCCAATGCTATCGACGACTGGACAGCAGGGGGCGTTCTTCCGTGTGCCCGTGGCTGACACCCCTACAACGAATGAACTTCCCCAGTGGCTATATAAGTCAACGGACACCACCGCTCCCTTGGGTCTTGGAGCCGGCAGACACCCAAACATGCGCTCACCGTGCCTTTTTCGCCTGCAGGTTGGTACAATTTACATTGGCTACCTTCCTAGAACCTGCCTTTGCCTGCCGGCTCCACCCAAAGACCTGTTTTTGATGGCATGCGCATGTTGTAAGCATCGCCACGTTGTGTTGCACCGTAGGCGGTTTTTTTCTCGCTGGAGAATAATGTTCCTCGTTTTGTTGCTACTACTGTCGGGTGACGTCGAGCTGAACCCAGGCCCCTTGACGAAAGCTGAACAGATGACAAAAATAGAAACTATGCTCGAAGGGCTAACAGTCAGTATGGCCAATGTTACGATTAAACTTTCTAACATAGAGAGTAAACAAGAAGAATTTGAAAAAAGCTGGACAACTTAGTTAAAAGTAATGACCACTTGGAAAAGCGTGTTGCGGATTTTGAGGACCAGAACAAAAGGATAGAGGAGCATATCGATGACCTTGAAAACCGCAGCCGCCGGTGCAATCTTGTGTTTTACGGCATACCCGACGGAAAGCGCAATGAATCCTGGGAGGAATCAAAGAACCATGTGGTACAAATTTGTAATGAAATCATGGAAATCAATCCTACTACGATTCAGAGGGCGCACAGGATCGGTTACTTTAAAGATGGTTTCAAGAGACCAGTTATAGTAAACTTTATGTCTTGGACCGAAAAGGAAGATATTTTACACTCTGGATTTAAATTTAAGAACACCGACTTTAGCGTATCCGAAGATTTCAGTAATTCACTTCGCGAAAAAAGACGTAATCTCTGGAACCACTCTAAACAAATAAGGCAAGATAAGAGCAACAAAGTGCATCTTTCATATGATAAGTTAGTTGTGAACGGCGACGTATTTATCTGGGACACTGAGCGAAAGGAGGCAGTCCCTGTGCGCAGAACGAGAAGCACAAGGCCACAACAATGACGTAGCCCTTTGACCACAAATGTTCAAAGCCCATCAACATCGTCGGATGTTCTTTCTACTGTATTGTTGCTAAACTGCCGTAGCCTTAAAAATAAAGTAGATGATTTCTTTTGCCTTGTAGAATCAATAAAGCCAAGTATTATCATGGGCACTGAGTCATGGCTCGATGAATCCGTGCTGGACAGTGAAGTATTTCCTGGTGGCTTCTCTGTCTACCGTAAAGATCGACACGCACATGGCGGAGGGGTGTTTTTATTAATCGACGCAGGATGGGCAAGCAGCCAGCTCCTTCTACCACACAATAACACAGAGTCTATTTGGTGCCGAGTTCAACTATCAAAAGGAGGCACTCTAGTCTTGGGCACCTATTATCGTCCCCCAACCATAAACGACATAGATGAGCTTAGTCATGTACTATCTTCGATTCCTGATAGCTCTGTTCTTGTGGGAGGCGACTTTAATCTTCCTAACGTCGATTGGACGAGTACATCCTTTTGCACCGATAACTCTAGCTTGTATAAGGGTTTCAACGACCTTATTATCTCGTTTTCTCTTAAACAATTTGTTCTCTCACCAACAAGAAACAATTCAATTTTAGATTTGTTATTGACCAATAACCCAAGCCTTATGTCTAATGTCACTGTAATTCCTGGTGTTAGCGACCACAGTGCCGTTGTCTGTGATTTATCACTGAATCAGACTCATAAGACGGCAATGCCGCCACGAAAGATTATACTGTACGATAGAGGTGACTACGAAAAAATTTCTCATGAACTTTCAGTTTATTTTCCTCACTTTTTAAACTTGAGCGTGGAGTGTGATGCTGAACATTTGTGGGATGTTTTAAAACAAAAGATTAAGCTACTCGTGAACTCTTACATACCATTCAGAATTCATAAGGGAAATAAAAGACATAAACCATGGATTAATTTTCCAATTCGAAAACAAATAAAGCGTAAACGTCGAGCTTTTAAGAAGTATCGTACAAATCAGTCTGATAGTGCTAGGCAAAAACTCGAAGAAATAACCAGAGACCTTAAAAGAAATATACAAGAAAACAAAAGGACCTTTTACGAATCTTTTCAAGATAAACTCAAGAATGATCCCAAAGAGTTCTGGAAGTTCGTGAAAGTAAATAAAAAAGAAGATACCTCTGTTCCTAGTTTGTTGCAAAATGGCAAGTTAGTAGATAGCGACTTGGAAAAAGCAGAATATTTCAATTCATATTTTAAGTCCGTTTTTTCACTTCCTGCACCTAACTATGTCCATCCCTTGTCTCGACCCGACCACAGGAGTGGTTATGGCCGAAGTGAATATCGTAGTAGATGGGATTAAGGCTTTATTACAAGACATTGACACGTCAAAAGCGTACGGACCAGACGAAATTTCACCCGTAATTTTTCACAATTGTAGAGAAGACATAGCGGAGTACCTTAAAGTAATTTTTACAAAATCATTAAACACTGGTCTAGTTCCGACCGACTGGAAAAGAGCAAATGTTACTCCAATTTTTAAGTCTGGATCAAAAAATCTAGTTGAAAATTACCGCCCGGTTTCACTTACATGCATTGCTTCCAAGATATTTGAACACATTTTATATAGTTCAATATATAGTTACCTTGACTCTAGTCATTTCTTTTCCCCCTGCCAGCACGGCTTTCGTCGAGGTTATTCATGTGTTACACAGCTTGCAGAATTTACCCATTTCATTTCAAGTGCCATAGACAAGAGACAGAGTGTTGATTGCGTATTCTTGGACTTCCGCAAAGCTTTTGACACCGTGCCACATCATCTATTGTTAAACAAACTTGTATCTCTGGGCATCAATGATAAAATAGTTAAATGGGTTGCTGACTATCTTTCCGATCGCGAGCAAACTGTGGTACTAAATGGTAAAAAATCTTCGCCAGTGATTGTGACCTCCGGAGTACCTCAGGGAAGTGTGTTAGGGCCTTTGCTATTTCTTATATTCATTAACAGTATTTGTGAGAATATACAGTCTCATATTAAGTTATTCGCGGACGACTGCATAGTATATAGAATTATTGAAAATGGCGTAGATTCTAGTGTGCTTCAAAACGATTTAAATGTGCTTGAAGACTGGTGTGACCGTTGGGAGATGAGCTTAAATATCTCCAAGTGTAAACAAATGTGTTTTTCTCGCAGTACATCTTCCCCGACCGAATACAAACTGAAAAATGTGATACTTGACCGTGTAGAAAATTATAAGTACCTGGGAGTTCATTTGTCGTCCAGCTTGAAGTGGAATGATCACGTGGATAACACTGTTGCTAAGGCTAGTAGAATGTTGTATTTTATTCGCAGGAATTTTAAAAATACGTCTCGCAGTGTAAAACAGACATTATACTTTTCTTTCATTCGGCCAATTTTAGAATATGCTTGTGTCATCTGGGACCCACCACAAAGTTACCTTGAACAAAAGTTGGAACGGGTTCAAAACCAGGCAGTACGGTTCGTTACAGGTGATTACAGCCCTTATACAAGTTGTACAAAAAGGAAAAACAGTTTAGGTTGGGAGTCACTGAAAGAGCGAAGAAAGTGCTTGAGATTGAAATTCTTTCACAGCATATATTACGGACGGACTGGTATCGAAAGAAGTCTTTACATTTTTGAACCACACTATGCATCTGCAAGAAGGGATCATTCTAAAAAAGCCGAGGAATATCGTTACAATACTGACTGTTTTTCATTTTCATTTTTTGTTCAAACCATTAGAGAGTGGAATAAACTTGGGGAAGAAATTGTATCTATTACTGATAATGATCACTTTTATGATAAACTGCAAATCTGTATCCGCGATTAATAATGTATGTTTTATTGTTGTTCCTTTTATCTATTGTATGAATATGTATTGTTATTGCATGATGTTTTCTGTACCCCCTGCATAATGCCTAACGGCGCTGCAGGTATTCATGTAAATAAATAAATAAGTGAAGGGCAGTCTAACATGCATCCGCCCGTCAGAACACATTGGCATCGTGGCGTTGTATCGGTTTTCATTGCTTTTAATGTCCCATACTGCAGACACACACGCACACAAAAAAGAAGGAATCGTCAAAAAACAAGGAAATGCGGAAAGATAGGTGCTGAATACGCTGGTCGTGAGGGATGGTGCCTTCAAAAATGGCGAAAGAGGGGAGCAGGGTCAGGGGAAAAGGTTTACGCGTGCGCAGAAGACCACTGGAAACAGGTCCACCACTGCTACAACAAGCACGCATACGTCTTTACCTCCCTGTCAGCTTAGCCGTGAACGGAGTATAACGGATCTTGTTTGACAGGGAATATATTGCGAATCGTTTGAGAGAAAGTGAGCCGTGACGACTAAAGACCCCCGTCCTTTTCTGGCCCTTGCGTCTTGGCGAATGACTACTCTCCGTGCACCTGTTGAGAGTCTGGTCGATGCTACGTGTTCGTCGGACCAGTCGTCCGTCTGTCTTGCAGCACGTGATCACGCTCTCCATGCGAGTGTATTGGCGTGAGCGCGATCGGCGTGACGGAGAGAAAGACGGGTATGATTTGTTCTACGAGTCACAGCTAGCTATCAACCTCCTCAGACTGTCAACTCAGGGAGGGTTGTTCGGAGTGTACACAACCCTCCACCGGCCCAACAATGGTCCCCTCTTCTCCCCTCCAGCGGCTCATATATCGAGGTGGTCGACCCCAAAACGTCCCCCACCGTACCGAAAAGAAAAAAACAAACGGAATAATTGGCGAGCGTTTATACGTAAACATGCTGTTTACGAATAGGCGGAAAATTTCCTACTTCGGGTGTAAGGCACTGCGAGCGTGCGCAGAAGTCAGATTCGCGTGTGCTAATCATTTGCGCATGCGCATTGCAGAACAACAGCGCCACCCAGCGGCGTATCGCCAGAGCCGCGCGTTGGTTTGGTAATGACGAACTGTCGTACCGCGGACGCGTAAAAGAAAAGATGAAATTGAGGTGTATGGACGTCATTGACAGCCTGCGGAGTTTGCCAGTCATGAATTGAGACGAATTGTCTAGCCACAGTATGAGACAGGAACGAGCGGAGACCCCCCGAGGGTTTCGATGTGATTCCGTTCACTTTCGATTGCACTACAACCTATATAGACGAGGGTGGGAAGAAGGAAAATTCGAATAAAATAACGTCCTAATTATAACGGAATCCCGAAATCATGTAATTTGAATGTTACCATTCCGCTGATTGCCGGTATCTAGGCTGCCCAATGTTTGCGATTGATGACATATAACAACAAAGAAGCAACCCTACCGTCCTAACCCTATCAACAGGCGTACGGGCGGGGGGGGCAGTACTTTTGCCGGACGTATTTCAATATCTGCCATGCGACCTGTATGATAACGTATTTTTGTACATGTATTCCCAAATATTTTCTGATGAACAAATGTATTTTTGACGCGTATCGCTACACTTATCACAATTTCAGTAACACTGTTTTAGGTGTGACCGTGACTTAACACGTGAAGGCGCAGACTGTTTCTTCTTTTCTTTATTGGGGGTCTAAATATATTTTCAGCCTTATCATTCGCCGAGCTGCTCCCGTAGTAAGGTTTTACGCAAAAAAACAAAACAAAAAAAGCACATGGATAAAAAGTGAGAACCAACGTATACGGGACAAGACACCTTTCCTGTGTTGCCTGTCACTTTTTGTCCCTGTGTTACTTTTCTTTTTTTTGTGTGTGTAAAATTTTAGCATGAATTGGAACCACCTAGCCCGAATTCCAGCCTCCTTCTGGAAACTGCAACGATTGGTTCTCTCAAATGCTTTTCGAAAGTAAGACGCACCAGATTCCTCAGAGTGCAAGTCCAGCGAAAGACGCAGCCCCAAACAACTAACCACGGTTTCAAAATACGATTTGCGCGAGAGAACAACGAGCGTCTGAAACGTCAACCCCCTCTTCCTGCAATTTTCTCTTTTTTTTTTGACCTTCATTGTTATTTGTGTTTCCTGATTCACTGTACGCGGTCGGTTAATCGTGTATAGACCAACTCAACTTTCTGACGTCACGCCAGTGTGGTGGCGCTGCTGTCGGCACTGCGCATGCGCAGATGCTTCGCCTAAGCCGATTCTGATTTCCTCACCCGGTGTGGGCCCAAAGGCGGTCTCGTTTATAAACAGTCCGTTGGTCGATACAGTCGGCGAAAGCTCAAGAAACGAAGGGCGTCGCGAGTTCCGTGCATATCATTATCGCTCCTTAGCCAATGAGATTGCGGCATTGGCCGATATGAACGCCGACGAACCAATCAAGAAGCAAAAAGCGTGATTATCATATTAGGACACACCCTGCGTTTCTGAAGCTGTCGGTGGCTATATTGATTTTGCCCTACACGTCCTGTGCGGGGAGGTCCACGCGCAGGCTTTATATTCAAACGTTTACGTTCGTTCACGAAACAGCAACTTTTTTTTTTAATACAAGCTCTACTGTGGAATGCGAGTAGCGAAAACTATAATGCTTTTAGCATTGCAGTTTCGACGGGCACGCATAGATACGGGAGCCGGTGAATACCTCAACCTCATATATAGATTTTTTTTTTTAGTTTCTACTAGCAATTTTGATTAAAAAAGAAAAGCCGTGAAAGCTACACTAATGCGGTTTGTGTGGGCGAGTTATACGGCCAGGGAGTACATAGTATAAGGGGTTAATCGTAATGATGAGTCGGCTAATTAACTAAAATGTGTTAATTAAAGTTTTAGTTATTGAAAATAAACATTTGGTTCTCACTAGAAACTTGCTGAGCGTCATGGAAAACCACTAAACTACTAGAGAGACTTGGAGCGTGTGGGGAGCACGCGTTGCATGGAGCGCTAAAGTCATCACTCGTGCAGCTGGAGTGAGCGCATACCGGGACGACAACGTGTACCTGCACGGTTTTTCCGTTTCTTATCCGCGTTTTTTCACTCCGCCTCGTGCCTGTTGCAGCACGAGTGGCAACTTGAGCGCACTATATACTGCACTTCCCCCGCGCTCAAAGTCGCTAAAAGCTGATTTAGTTGTTTTCGACGACGCTCAGCAAACTTCCTTCCACAGCAAACACCGCTGGGGGGACACACGTCACATGCGCTTCGTTTTGCTATACCTCCTTTTAAGTTTTATCAACTGGTCACAAAAGTTGGCAAACAAATGTAGCACGCGGAAGGTAACGCGGGGACCCAGTGAAAGATAATATTTATTTTCGTCGGCAAACAAGAGTCGCGGTGTTTGTTGCTTCAGTGGGAACAAAAATTACCTTCCAAACTGCAGAAGAAAAAAGAAAAAAAAGCACGACTCTTTTTGATAAACCGTGTGAGCACATATAATAGGGAGTTTTAGAATAACGTACGCAATTTCAGCGCACGCTAGCGCTAAATTTAGCGATCGCGTTAGCGCACGCTACGCCAGGGAGTTTTAGAATGGCGTTTCTCCGCTGCGACGCAAAAGCCCAAGCATCTCGCGCTTGCAACGCCACCAACATACTGTCACAATTTTTAGTTCACACACGAAATGCTGTAACTTGAGAGAAAAACAAGCTTCTGGTCCAGAGTAACATTTTAGATTTGTTTAAACATGAGAATGCAACGCGAGCGATCGACTGCTCGTGTCCGCTTTCGTCACCTCGGCAAGAGGTTTACTGACCTTCGCACATCGCACCTTCGCCGAGAAATGTTCGCGCACCTAAAGCATCAAGTTGCCGGTGATCGTCGCCAACTTACTGGGTTTTCCAAACAGAGTGCAATGTCGTCCCGCATTGAAACTCGCAGTGGCGAGGATGCCGCCGACGTCGTGCTCACGTCGCCTCCAAGGCGGCCGCAGCTGAAGCCATGGTCCTGGGAGCCGCTATTTTTTTAACTGTGCTCGTCTTGGCTTTAGTTAATTCTTATCACGAATCCTCCTTGGAGGAGCGCAGAAGACTCTTTGAGTACGCACGCAATTTCCGAAAAATAGCGTACGCTAAAATAGCACACGCAGAGCGCAAAACGTGGTTAGCGTTCGGCGCGTGCGCAGTGGCGACGACGCTATTCTTTGCGTACGCAAAGCTTTAGCGTGCGCTAAAACTCCCTAATGTGTCGTGCCTGTAGTTATGCTCGGAAAGCTTTGGGTGGTTTTGGTGGATGTATCGCACACACGACTCAGTCATGTACTCACCGGGTTCGTCAGAATGACGGAGAAGTTGAGCTATCTTGGTGATACATATTTGTCCGAAACCAGCTGAAGATACAAATATCAACCATCCATACAAATGAGAGGAGAAATTAAATGCGCATTCAACCAGGATAAGCTAGTCGAAGAAGACTCTCATGAAATGTAGAAGGCAGAAACAAATGAAGAAGAAAAATAGAACAAACAATGCTAGTCGAAGGGAAGAAGACTCTCATTAAATAGCTGGTAATCCAGCGGTTGAATGCGCCTTTAATTTCTCCTCTTATTTGTATGGATGGTTGATATTTGTATATTCAGCTGGTTTCGCCCAAAAATCGTCAGAACGATCGAGACAAGTTTAAATGTGTTGAGGGGTGGAGTGTGCCATCATAGCTTTTGGTGTGAGGACTGCTTTCACGAGTCGCAATCAGTCCGGCTGCTCGCGCTCCTGTTCGACTCCTTCTCGTGACGCCAAGTAAAGACGTCCAGCTGCGTATCGCACGGTACGGGGTTCGATCCCCGCTGCGTCGCTTGCTGAAGCTCCCTGCTTACCGTCAATGTAGTTTAGGTCATGATTCATTATTTTTCATTAAGGCTTTCAACCTGGTTCGTAGGCATGCTATGGGCACGGCCGGGCTAGAGAGCGGCTATGGTCTTTGCTCTCGCCTAAAGCCAATACGATTTTTTTCCGCGTGGGGCGTGATTACGCTACCCTTCCCAGTACTGCCGTTATCACCCTGGACATCTGTTCCGTCCACAGTTACCGAAAACGTGCGCCAACGCACTCATCTGGAAGGACTGTAGTACGCTGATTGAAATGTGTCGAAAAATGAACGCTTGTTTTTGGGAAAATGGTTTTTGTGAGAAGACAAAGATGAAGGTGTGTTCCGCGTAAGTCCCTCCAGGCAGGCGGCCTCATGGCCTGTAGGTCTACCTATATTCTGGGTAGACACGCCTTCAACTTGACCCCGGAGCGAAGAGGCCCCCTCGGTGAGGTTGGGGTGCCTCCCTCGAAGGAGCTAAAGCGCTGCAGAAGGGGCGAGGTCGCGGCGACCCCATCCAGCTGCGCGGTGCTGGGGAGAAAGTGCCGTCTATGTGAAGGCCGTAAGAAAGCGTGCCACTTCCCGCTGGCCCGGTAGTGCTATGTATGCGTTATCGTGCCTTGGCCGGCCTGTAACGCTTTTTTCGTTAAACTCAAATAAACACAATCTGCAAAAAAAAAAGAAACATTCGGCAACGGGCAACTGATCGAGCGTCCACCAAACCACAAGTCATGTAATCCCGTCAGGTACACACGCCGCTCCGTGTGTTCGCACTTTCTTCTCGTCGACGGCAAAAGAGCCCGGCCGGAGCAGCCACTTTTCCGTTCGCCGTCGTAACACCGCTTCCTTCCAGGAAGACCGTGGCCCACAAAGGCAATCAAGTTGGCGGCGGGAGCAAGCAAGAATTAAGCAAGGGGACCCCAAAAATAGGACCACGTCGCGGCGCTGTTTTATACGAAGCCAGACAAACGCCAAACTCGTATACAAACCCGTCCTGCACCGAGCGTGCACACGCGCCGAAGGGTGCACGGTGGCCGAAGGGGAAGCGGGCGAACGGAGCGAATGTTTCTTTGTTTGCTTGTTTCTTTTACCGTTACGCTTGTCGGTCCGTCGGCACGTCGCACAGACGCGAGAGATAATCCCAGATAAAGTTTCGAACAGAACCGTTATCGAAAGACAGGCGGCGAGCCGCCAGCGTATAGCCGCGAGAGAGGTGACGACGACGACCCTAGGGGGGCATCTACAAGAGACGGACTTGAAAGACGTTTCCTCGTTGGGGACCGTGACGGTTTCTCGGCTGCGCCCATCTTCAGAACTGGTTTCATGAGACATTAGTCGCGAGACGTTTTTCTTTTCTTTTTTTCCCCGCTCGGTGCTTTCTTTATTGCCGCCGGGCGTATGCGTCTTTCTCTCCACTCCGAGGAATGTTCGCGGCCTATAGCTTGGGGCTGTTCCTCGCTATAGCGTAATTTGGACCCGGCCATGTACCTGTGACCTGTTAAATCAACGCTAATCCTAGTTGTAGTTTTTTTTATTATTTTTTAGAACGGAGCTGTTCAGGGCTAGTTTTCCTAGGATCGTGTCCGCCAGCAAACAAATGTTGACACAACACTCTGGACAGCCACCGCCGTCGCTTCAGACAACCGGCTTGCCGGTTGTCTGGTTGCCGTCGTCGCTCATGGATGGCGACAACCTTTCCAGCTTTTCTGCTCTGGCTGGCCGACTTGCAGCCGGCCATCACTTCATTCCCATCATATATAGTATAGGTTCGCGGTCTTCCTTCTTCACCAGAGTGGAAAGGCTGAAAGTTTTTGTTTTGTTTTTAACACTGAGGCAGTTGTTTCGAGCAAATAGTAGGATTAGAGTTAACACGGGACGGACATTCAGTTCACTTTGATCGCTGACAAAACGCTTTGGTGGTAACCCGCCTTAGCCGTAGCGTGACTAGTGTCTGTTGACACATACGTTCGTTTGTTGCAGTTTGGTGACGCGGGCGTCAAACAGGTTATCAACAACCTGTCATCAGTTCTTTTTCTGTGTTCGCGATCTGAGTTGCTTGATAGTTGCAAGGTGGCAAGGTGGTAGCAGTCAAAGGGCACATGTGTGCACATCTACTGGGACGAGTTGTGTCTAACACAAGAGCCATCGCCGTAAAGTTAGGCTACGTTCTGAATGCGACAAGAACGCGGAGAGGTAGACAAAAATACCTACTCCTCGAGAGATAATAGGAGATTCAAACGGTCTTCAGTACTGACTGGGGACCGTCGTGTGCCAAAAACGACAGCTCTTGCGGTGTATACGAAAGGAACCTGGGGAACACGTGTTCAACATTAACGCACACGTAGAGCTATGACGGTGATACACGGTTTGCACGTAACGACATCGCACCGTACCAGTGGTTATTTTCTAGTTATTCCTACTTGTTCTTGCCGAGTAAAAACAGATCCAGTGGTGCGAGGTGTACGCAGACGGTACGCGCGCAGCAGCAAGGCCCTTCACAATCATGTGACGCAAGTGTGCTACACGCCCACCTTTTTCTTGTGTTTGTTTGTGTGTGTGTGAGTGTGTGTGCGGTGCGGGGGAGGGGGCGTAGCTGGCTGCCATCATGTTGGTGCTCTTGGTGCTGATGAAAGAAATGCAAAGAGGAGCCTGCTCTCGACGCGTCATGCTCGCCTGCTAAAAGCCGTCAGCTCGTGCATAGCGGCCGGTAATTTACGCACGCTCGGCTGGATCCGCCTATTCGCCCCTTTTTTGTTTGGCAACAAACTCACTGGCGCCATCTATTGGGTAGCCCCGGCACACTTCCGGTTTACGTATATTTTCTAATGCTTTACTCGTCATTAGTTTATCAGAAGAGCGAATGGATTCTGACAGTGGTGTAGGTGTAACAGCGCGTAACAGCCAGGACTAAGAAAAGGAACACACAACAGAGGACGAGCGCTGAGAACCAACTAGCCTAGCTCTATCTACTTTGTTGAGTCTAACAGTGCTATAAGTGGCCACTTCCAGAAGATAGCGGGTATATTTGATATCGCAAATACTGCGAAACCCGCCGTCTACCTCGGAACCGGAAGTGGTTGGGGTCTGATTGCACACTGGCGTCACCATGCTTCAACTGACGCGAGAAAGCGTGAATAATGTCGGAGTCCCACTAGAGCGACAAACAGAACCAACCGACACCGACAAGCCTCAATCACGTGCAACATGCACGCGAAGGTATCTTTGGCATGCTTTCAATCACTCATGCTTACTTCATGAGCACCGAGAAACTCCAAGCCTGTTTGAGTGCTTGTCGGTGTCCGTTGTTTCTGTTTGTCGCTCTACTGGGACTCGGGCAAAAGCGTCAAGGACGCCAGAGACATGGCACTGTCAGGCATACTTTAAGTAATCTTGCTGTTGTTCTTTTTTCAAGTAATTCTGTTACAATAATCTGGCGGTAATATGTAATTTAACTGCGAAGTACCTGTACAGAATTACTTTAACTAAAACTAAATTCCGTGGAGCGAAAAAAAAGAAGATGAATTTCGCCCGCTCGTTTTTGTTCTGCGCTTGATGCCATAACAGGGGCTGCAGCGCCGCGCGCAAAGCGAACGTGCCGCCGGGTGAAGTTCATCGATTCTCCGCCGCACATCCGCTCTGAGAACGTAACATTCTGAAAATGTTTTGCGACTTCACTTTCAGCGTTGCACCCACGACTTCGTCCACTTCATCGCACAAAAAAAGAAAAAAACTCCCTCGTCGATTTTTTTTGTTTTTCTGTTTTGAAAATGGTTAAAATTTACACGGCGCTAAGTCTGGTCTACACGAAGAAAGAGTGCTACAGTGCAGTTACCACTCTTCCAAGGTTAACGCAAAATTCAATCACACAGCTCTGCCATACCCTAACGAGCATGTCTTCGTGCTCCGCCACGACGATCAGGCAAACGCAGCGAGAGACTATGACGGTCCCAATTCATGTTCCGACATGCCCCTCCACGAACATCAGCACAACACTGCCCGTCTGCCTCCTTGTAAGGAAAGACAGAAGCTGTCTCATTACTTCTCAATAAGCCCTTGCATAAGCGTATCTGCCAGTGGAGCCACTACTAATTCTCGTAACAATTTATTGGCCCGTGTTAAGCCTGGTTCACAGAGTGCGATTCTGCTCGCAATATCGCAGTTGCGACCTCAACTTACACAGTGTTTTTTTCTTTTTTTCTTTGGCCACACGATCACTTGTGTGGCCAGAAACTGCGAAATCGCAAGCAAAATCGCACCGTGTGAGTCAGGCATTCCCGTTCACGTGAATACAAGATTTGACTTGCATACAAGGCGCTAAGGTTAGAAAGTGCTAGATAACCGATCCTATTTTTAGCCCCCGTACCGACGCAACCTTAGATAACGTACGTGGGTCCTCAAGTTGTAACATAACTTTTTGTTCAAAACCATTAGGTCACGCTAACCATAATTTCGTAAAACCTTGCACTACGAAAATATACAAACAAAGCAATAAGAAATAAACAGCCCGGAGGCTCTAACATACAGGAACTCTAGTTCTAACAGGAATCAACGCAAAAAGATGCAGCAAAAAAGACAAACTGAAAAGATGCCGCGGCATTTATTGAGTAGGAAGTTAGCCCTTGACTGAATGTGTCCATTGTATTATGGCAAACGAGCTTTTTTTTTTTCTTTTTCGCTATAACGCTATTTTGTTTTCGCATGTGCAAGAAACGACAGGTATTCTTTCAAGCTCAGTGTTCTTGTCAACTAAGCGTACGTGTGCACCCATTGGGGTAATGACCTCAGATCGTATATGCACGATCGTCTCCACGCAGACATGTTGACATCGCGGTAGTGAATACATCGCGATATGTTTTATGTTGCCTTTTATTTTTATTGTTGACGACAGGTGTCGGCAGGATTGGCCAGACTGTCTTTTCGACGAGACAGGTTCGAGCCTGCACATTCTGAAAACGGTAATGCTAACAGCAAAGGCAAGACGTATTGATTGATCGCAACACTATAAAGTTGAGCCGTAGCTAGTTTCAAAAATTTCAGATGTATAAAAAATAAAAAAATAAACCAGTGCCAAGATAGGTTCGTGTTTGCATGCCTTACACAAACCATGACATAAAAATGTTTTCTTGGCTAAAGAAAACGTCTTAAAAACCAATTTCCTTTTCTCTCGGAAAGAACACGATTTGTACTTATAGAATAGTAAATAGCTTTTTTAACAATAAAAAAAAATCTTTTTTTTTTTTGTGCGGTGAATGGCAAAATTAATGCATTCTGGAGAGTTCGTATGCTATCGGAGACTCCACAGGCTCGCCAGAGGCGCTGCGATGAGTTTTCGCCCACAGCCGTATATTGGGAGAGTTTGGTCAATCATTGGTTTGAATAGGCTAGCATCTCGTGCCCAACCACAGGCCGCGAAACAGCTCCTAGCGGTGGTCGTGAGCTTTAAAAATGCGACTCGACTGATTTAATCCGTTTTAGCGTCGCTAGAGTAAAAGATGTAACTCTTGGTGACTGAAAACTTGGCGCGTTTGAGGTTTTCGTCACGTCCATATTCGACGGTAGAATAAACGAACGCGCGTTCCAAACCAGAGCAAACTGCGTTGTTGCTATCATTGCTGCTGCGAGATTGAACGCTTCTATTTCACACTTTAAATGTCGTTCCCAATACTGTGACGTCAAGGTCTGCTGATTGGTCGACGCGGTGTCGCACACTTAGTTTACGCTCTAACCGCGGCGGAAATATTTGGCGCTGGTGGCGGCCTTCGCTCCGCCCATTGGCCAAACTCTCCCAATATGCGGCTCTGTTTTCGTCTACTCTAAAGTAAGTCGATGTTTTATTCACTGCGTTATTTTCGCCCGCGCGCGCCGCGGGAGTTTCCAGCATGGGTTTCCAAGCTATTTGGTGACTGTATACATAGATATAGTTATATAATTCTACATCGGCTGCTATTATAGACAAACTCAACTCACTGACGTCACGGCTCTGCGGTGGCGCTGCGGTCGGTACTGCGCATGCGCAGACGCTTCCCTCCTCCGAATTTGGTTTCTGCGCACGCGCAGTGCCCACACCTGGCGCGGGCAAAACGGGCTTGTTTGGAAACACTCTGGTGGTGTATAGTTAGTCTCACACTAAATTCAAGCGCAGCCGACGCTACGACTCGATGGTGTCCAATTCAAACAGCGCAAACAGTGCGTTGTCATGGCGCTCGTTGCCTTTGCGAGTTTGCTTGATATCACCGGCTAAATCAATCACGCGCAAAAAGAAATCACGTGGTCACGACGTCTCATTAATATTATCGTTGTAAACCCCGGCGTCAGGGAAAGATATGGGAGGAAGGTCAAACACGGAGCTCCAAACGGATGTGTCGATGATAGAACAAACTTTTTTTTATGTGTGTTCGGAATTGTGTTTATATGTCGTTCGTCGAGCTTTACCGTTGCTTCTGGGTTCACGATGCCAGACTTAAACCAGCCCTCCTGCTTTTGATTTTGTTAATACTGCGCTAAAAGAAAAAAGAAAGAGCGCATTATTGTGACGTTTTGTGGTGTTTTCAAGCGGGAGTAATTTTTGCTGCTCAACTAATAACTAGCCGAGTTACATATTTCCGTACTGTTTTACGGCATCCTTTCTGAAATTACGTTACATGCTACGCTTACGTTCAACGCCAATACAGTTCATAACTTTTGACAGGCATAACTGGAAACATACGGCTAAGATCGTGAAGGCACGTATTATTATTACCGGTAGTAGTAGCAGTAGTAGTAGTAGTAGCAGTAGTAGTAGTAGTAGTAGTAGTAGTAGCGGTGGTAGTAGTAACACAGACTGGTGGGGAGTAACTTGTACAAACCCCAATGGCGAAACAAGAATATGAGAAGAGAAATCACGTGCAACAAAAGCGTGTTTACGTCAACGAAGATGGAGAAACACGACGCGCCCACAGGATAAGCAGGTGTCGAATAACCCGACTGCAGCACGCGACACGAGGACACGGGACGACCAACCGCGTAAATAAACAACCCAACAAGAAAAACAAAACACAGCTGATCCGTTCTCGCGGCGCGTTCGGCCATAAGGGAACCATCTGCCCGAGAATCGCCAACCTTCCAAAGAACGTATCTAATCGGTCGGAGAAAGCAGCACCTCACCATTCCAATTTCGGCGGCGGGACCCGTGATGTCGCCGATGCCAATGCCGATGTCGTATTCCTGGTCGGTGCCGGCGATGAGGCGGGCGAGCAGCACCGCTCCGACGATCAGGTAGTTCCACATGGCCTCCGAGCCCGAAGAAGAAACCGAAATTTAAGAGCCGACGTTACCTCGAAAACCGGGCCTAGACCGTTCGAATTTTAAAGAGCACCCCGTTCCTCCCGCGCCACCAGCAGCCGACCTCAGCCTGTTTTCATTCCTGCATGGCCAGTTTAGGTTGGCGGTTTTTGTGGAACGCCGTCGGTGGCGCCACGGCCCGGCGCGCTCGGGAAGCTCGCCCGCCTTTCCTCGGCTCGGATTGGCGGTGCCTCGGACGAAACAGCTGGCGGCGTGTACCCTTGCACCGTGCGCAATTCGAGACCGGAATAACGGCAGAGGTATCTCGTCGCCGGTATCGTCCTCGGTGTAATTATCGACGGAGGGAGGAGATATCAAACAGGCGACAAGGGTTAGTATCTGTCAGCTGGTTTGGGAAGAGCGGGAGAGTGGCTTTGGTGCGCTTTTAAAGGTCGCGAAGCGCGCTCTGGCTTCGCGTTGATGATAAGATATTGATTTGATTGGCTTCGTTGGAAACAGTAGTCACGGAGGAATCCTCCTCAGCATTCGCCACAGTTTCATCTAAAAAAAATAAGTTCAAAAGCCACTGCGAAGTCGTTGAAAGAGAAGAAAGAGGACAGAGACGTACATCTTTGTGCGCGTGCACTGGTGCATACCCTCTGCCAAGCGTGGAGTGAGTGGTACCCACCCTCCAAAACAAAGGTGGAACCTGAGAGCAGGTCGTGCCGCGCCATGCGCCAGCTCAACGCACAACGCTCGGGTTTCGGCTGGCAAGCATTGGACTCAAAATAATTTACCCCGATTTTTATTCACACCGTTTCAAACCTGCGCCGATGTCTTAGCGTATGCGACTGCTCCCAAAAACTGAACTTTTTTTTTTTTTTCGGGGAAGCAGTGGTAAGACAACAATGCCGACGAACGCCGATAAACGCCCAATCCTTGGTTCACGCGGTAGCGTCGGTTGCGTTCAGGGCGACCATGGGCAACACGCATGATACGACGGCAACGACAGAGTTACCGGTTCAACAGTTCCGTCGCGCCAACCGCCCACAACTACGTAATCACGGAGGCCACAAGGAACGAGCAGAAACCGGCCAGTTCAGTCTTTTCCCACTAGGTGCCGTCCGTTTTGATGGAATCGCGAAGAGTCTCTCGAAGCGCGGGGCTTTGCTTCTTACGTTCACGCTTCTCGCTTCCTCGATTGTTTCCTCGACGTTCGCCTTGGCTAATGCTGCACTCTCATTGGGTGCGGAGGGATAAGATGTGCGGAGCTCCCCACGCTCTGCGTTTCTTGAGTTGTCAGCCTGTGGTCTTGAAATGACATGCGCTGTAAGCAGTGACAACACGTGTTCAGACCACTTGAGTAAAACAAAGCTGGTGTGGGCCGTCAATGCGAGCCGTCTATTTGCAAGCCTGCGATAGCTACGTATGTACGTACATTAACGCGCATGCTGCGCTTGAGGTACCAGCTAAAACGTCGTGCTTCCATTTTTGTTCTTTTTAATAAAATCTACTGGGGAAGTTTTGCCGACAAATAAGAGGGCTCTGCCAGTGGCCCTCTTCTTGTAAACAATTTCTTAGTGGCAGGAGCTAAACGCCATCTCTAGAGCCGTGGTCCACTGCCCATACATCATACAAAAGGCAGTCTGCAAACACGAGTCACCGCAATATCCGTGGTTCGAATGCCGCGTGAGAAGTTTCCCCTGAACTCATTGCCATGCGGCCTTCGAAGCACAGGTCTCGCGGTGATTCGCGTTTGAATTTGTATACAGACTGTCTTTTGTATGGAGGTATAAGCAGTGTGAGCCCGGCTTATGACGGTTTATAGCTTATAGAAATGATTTGCTGACGACTGTGCCATCTATGGAATGATATCTAATGATTTTCACTCAACTAATTTTAGCATGATTTGGATTCGATATTTAAATGGTTTGAGCTCTACTCAATGGCACCAAACATTATAACAAGTGTGAAATAATGCGCATGGGCTGTAAAGTTAGTTTTACTTGTCTGTATATCCCTTAATGATTCAATACATAGAGCTCGTAAACTCTTCCAAGTATCTGAGTGATCCTGCTCGATCTTCAACATACATAATAATTACGCGACTAATAGCGTAACCGTATGTTCCGTGATTTCAAACGTATTTTTTTCTCCTGCCTCTTCGTCATCGAAAGCTATAATTTTTTTTTTATAAAACATTTGGGTGGTCGAAGCTCGAGTGTGCTGCTTCCATCTCGGATCCCGTTAGCGCCTACCTTACTGACTCCCTCGACTTAATTTAGAACAGGTTCACGCGTTTTTATTCGGGCTAATTATAATCACACTGCTATAACCATATCAATAAAAAACAAATAAAATAATTCTACCCAGCCTTGCAGATCGCCACAGAATTTTCAGTATTTGTAGCTTTTCCAAAAGTTTCTATCACCACACAGTACTCAGAAATCAGCTGATAACCCCACCATCATCCCACCGTTTGTTTCCGCACGCCTGATTCACCGTCACAAAATAAGCGTTACATTATTTTTTTGTATAACAAATGTTTTTTATTATTTATCCCTAGAGTTTCGAATGAATGGAGTTACCTGCCTACGTCGTTTACATCAATTGTTGATTGTGTTCTTTGTTGTTCAGATATTCCCAAACATCTGTTCCCCGTTGTTTAACTTTACGGTATTTTCCACTGTTATTATTTTGTTTATTCTCTCATCCCTCCACCTGTATGGCCTCCGGCACTGAGGGTAAAATAAATAAAAATACTTAGAATAATCATGTGCTTAAAAAACGTAAAACTTTTTTCTTGTTTCTTTTTTTTTTTTTTTTGCATTGGAGAGCGAAGCAATTCTTCTGCAGGTCTTATATTGTTGCGTACGTATGATGACGCCTTTTCCTCGACGTTCTGTCTGCGTCAGTAGGAAATTTTTGCGAGATCGTTTTCGCAACGTCTGGAGATGAGCGCGTCGACCGGTACGCGTATCTGTCGCAACGGAAATAAAGCGATGCAAAGGAACACGAGGACAAGAAGGAGGAAACAGCGCTACGGATGCATAGTTTTTTTCTACTTGTCCTTGTGTGTTTTTGCGCTGTTTTATTTTTAAGGGAAACTAATACGGTTCTGTATTTGAGAAAAAAAAAAACATAAATCGTTTTTATATGGTTTCCAGGATCAAGAATATCGAGATTATTTTTTTCAATTCGGTGCACGGAGGCTGCAGAAATTCATTTTTAAAGTACCGCCAAAGCCCCCCCCCCCTCCCCCCTTTTTCCCCGGGGCGTGACGTCACTTACAAGAAGTTTTCGGAATCTCCGCTCTCGCGCATCTCTAGCGTTTGTCAAAGCTATGCACGCGCACTCTTGCTATTTTTCAAAAAGGTCAGAAAGATACGTCACGACTGGTGTGAGAGAATATGTCTGGCACGCTTGCAATTGCACGCGCTGCCCACACGAGTGACTCGCGCTTGGCGGCCCAAAGATCCGTTCATGACTAAACGACTGGTCGGAGGTTTTTTCATCATTTCTCGCGTTTCGTTACATCTTCGGGCAAAACGAACGTGATATTCAGATTCACGGGATAAAAATACGTCAAAATTCACCTCTAACTCGTTTTTCTTTTTTTTTTGTTTTCAAGGAGTGTTTCAGCTTTTTTTTTTTTAAAGTCATGACATGTTTTTTAACGCCATCCCTCGATCCCAAATTTTTGTCCGTCCGTCCGTCCCTCCGTGCATTTGCCGCTAAATTCAGCGGGGAAATTAATATCACGAGAGATATACACTAATTCTGTTTCTCAGCTAAATTGAGCGGGAAAATTGATGTCGTGTGACCTGACGTAACGGGACATACAGACCAATTCAGTTTCACGACTAAATTCAGCGGAAAAAATTGATGTCACGTGACTTACACACCAATTCATGTTTCCCCGCTAAATATGGCGGGAAAGTGGCGTCACGTAACCTGCACACCTTGGAGAAATAGACGGCACGTGACATGTAACGTCAACTCAGTTGACATATAGGTCATACACATAAATTTAGCTGGTAAATTCACCTTTTTGTGGCCAAAACATCAATTCAGTTTCCCCGCTAAATTTAGAGGAAAATTGACGTCACGTGACTTATACATAAATTCAGTTACGCGCTACATTTAGCGAAAAAGTTCACGTCTTGTGACCTAGGCACCAGTTCCCCGCTAAATTTAGCCTAAATTTAACGGGAATATATATGTCACGTGACACACCAATTCCCTCGCCAATTTTCTATCATGCATTTTTATGTATTATAATTTAGAGGACTTCGAAGGAAAAAGTCCCTCCCAATTTTTTAATTATTATTTCTTGAAATACAAAAGCTTCAACTATTTATTCGAGCGCTTCGTCTAAAGAGCTTCAAGACCGAGGATACTAATAAGTTACGCTATTCTCCCACAAAGTTTGCGAGCGAATCCTATTGAAATCATCTATACTGCACATTGTTTTCAGTGTATGGATCTCATAAACGTGACCCATGCTCTAGACCAGGCATCGGCAAAGTTTTGTGAGCTGCGGACTTTGTATTGAGGCCCCAAGTATAGCTCACATTCGTCGCATATCAGCACTGGAGTGCGGATGTTATCGATGCGTTTATTCTATTTCAAGCGCTACTCAACTCCTATTTATAATATTTATCTACCGACAAATATTTAATTACCTCTATTTCAATACACATTGCCTAAATAGTGCCAAACTGTTTTTTATTATTATTATTATTATTATTATTATTATTATTATTATTATTATTATTATTATTCAAATCCGTTATGGCATCACTGTTTTTGGGAATTGTTCAGCTTTCTGGAAAATGAGAATAGACTCCTCCTGAAAGCAATTCTCAAGAGTGTTTCTTATAAGCTACATGTGCCTGAAGACACCACCCTTTTCGATCTTCTTGAGCTTCCTAACTGTCAAACGCTGTACATTCAAACTATTGCATTGCGGCATTTCTGGAGCAACGATTTTAAAGTAGTTAGTTCACCTTCTCGTGTCCTGCGTCACGTGCAGCCTTTTGAAATTCCACGTGTTCATACTCGCTATGGCGAAAGTACGCGCGCATATTATGTTCCGCAAATTTTTTCTCATCTGCCGCCTGAGCTTCTTTCTCTTACTTCGCTGCGAGCAGTTAAAAAGGCTCTCAGAAGACTCACTTTCTGACATGATATTCGACTGGGCATCGATGTATGGCCTGTATATTAATTTTTATTATTTTTTTTAATATTTTTTGTTTATATATTTTATTTTTCTTAGTGTAGGTTACACCTATGCAACCTTGGGGTTGCAACACTTCACATTTGGACTCGATGTTGTGTATTTGTGTTTAGTATAGTCGCCTTTTCCTTTTATGCTTAATGCATAATTTTGCTTTGTCTACAAAAATTTCATTGCTTGCTCTTTTTTTTTTTACTATGTTTTTTATGTTTGACAATGCATCTGCTAACGGATTCGTATATCTGTGTATGTGCGTGTGTTTGTGTGTCTAACTGTAGCGTAACATACCCGAGACATCCTAAGGACACCTGTATATAGTTAAGCTTCAGTTCACATGCGGGTTCCAAGCTACGTTAAACTGTTGGGTAGCATCGCACAAGCCTAATGCTGGCTTTGATGCGCCCGTTACGCAACCTTTCTTTTATGCTACATTCAATAAAAGTATTTATTATTATTATTATTATTATTATTATTATTATTATTATTATTATTATTATTATTATTATTATTATTATTATTATTATTATTATTATTATTATTATTATTATTATTATTATTATTATTATCTTTCTGAGCAGGTACTTATCAACGCTTAGAATCAATCTCAGGTCTGGAACCAGCTTAACATTTTACTTAGGTTGTCAATCAGTCTGGTTTTATCGTTGCGTGATTTCACCGGGCCCTGGAGAACGCAGTCATGCATAAAATAATTACCTCTCATTTCGAAATTTAAAACGATTACAATATTATTGACAGATCACAAAAAAAATCAAGTAATGTTATTTTTCAAATTATTTAAGCACCAATGAGCATGCTGGGGAAGTGGGTACACACGCAGCACGCGATCGCCTTCTCTGCTTAAAAGATTCGAAGTAAACAACTAAAATAAGGCGTTGAGGAAGGCACCTAGAACTTGCCATTTGTCTAAATATGTTTATTATTTTTTTAAAGAGTTATCGCTGTAGACGTCGGCACGTGCAGCGCGTGTAACTACACTTGTTTGCAGCGTGCTTGGGTTGTTTAGCAAAAGGTGTATGCAAGAAGAAACTGTGGGAGAGAAGGAGTCCAGAGCGCACGGAGACGTCAATACGGCGAACTCTGGTTGGAATGATAAAGACTGAACTCCATGGGACGAATATGCTGCGAATAACCGACGAATTTTGCCCGGCGGCTTTTGCTCTGCGCGTGGAATCATCACAG
This sequence comes from Ixodes ricinus, assembly GCA_037355805.1. Lineage (NCBI taxonomy): Eukaryota > Metazoa > Arthropoda > Arachnida > Ixodida > Ixodidae > Ixodes > Ixodes ricinus. The sequence continues at coordinate 48,258 of JAZHYW010055034.1, read as the reverse complement.
TGCGCTGCTACGTCGCGCGCTAAGCGAGCGTGCCATCGGGCGGCGTTCGCCAGTTATTCGTCACATAATTCGTTCCATGGAGTTCAGCCTGTTATACTTCGTTTCAGCTTGGGTCCAGACGCAGCCGATGCTACGAGCGCGAGCGTGTGGCCCTGAACAGTGCTTGCATTGCACGAGCGCGCGTGCTTGGCAGGGACGCTGAAAGCCCGGAGCTCGCGCTTGTAGCATCGCCTGCGTCTGGACCCAAGCTGAAACGAAGTATAATGGGTAGACTTAGCTGCCTTTGTGCATATTCCTTCTTCGAACGCGTTCGAACGCAAACGCGGAACGCTGGACGCTGGCGTTGGGCAATCGAACGTGTTCGAAGTGTAACTAGAGACGTAGCGTCTCATATACTCAAAAATCCTGGCAGATCGCCACGAGAAGCGGCCGCCGAAATAGAAAAGGTGGAGCGGCAGACAACGGATGAGAGGAGAGCCACGTGACTGGCGCCCCGCTGCGGCGAGACGCCGAAACACACTTCTCCCGAGCGAACAAGTGTGCTTCGGGTCCTCGCCGCTGCAAAAGCTGTGCGCTGACGTCCAGCTTCCCCGAGATATGGCTCTTTGATGCTCTGTGCTGCCAGATCCTCGCGCTCCAAATGTGCGACCGAGCACTCATGGCTCCGTCGTCGAACTGCCCGGCCTTGTGAGTATAGAGGAGGCTATGATAAAAACAAAGGTAGCTAGCTTTTTTTTCTTTTCTTTTCGCATTTTGATTTTTAAAACGTTACGTAGCTGACGAACGAAGTGGAAGGTAGAATTCAAGCTCAACGCTCCAATTTCCTCATAAGAGCAATCGTGTTAGCTCATGTTCAGCCTGATGTAAATCTTTCTTGGATGATGATTCTTTGATTTAAGTATAAAACAAATTCACATAGAAAGCATAAAACGATGAACAAACGGTGAATTGAAACAATATTTTCGGGGTTATTATTTTGCGGAAAAGGTTTGGTTTAAATCATCAGAGTAAAACTGAGTGATTTAAATCACAAGTTCAATAACGATGTAAATCATGTTTTTTCTTCACCCTGAAATAAATAAATAAAATTCGAAACAGCGCCGATGTGCTCACGCCGACTGTTCGGAATGCACGCAGACAGTCAGAAAAACTTTGTTATGGCAATACGCTTCTTCTGTTCTTACTTCTAAACTTCTTGTCAATTTCTTTTTCTTAAACACGTGAAGTGTGCCGCGGTTGGCGATGTATGCAGTTGCGATGTGCACTATGTGGAGCGCAAGTTCGTCTGCTTCTTGCGCGGGGGTTACAGTGACGTCAGAACAACGCCGAGCTTTGATTGGCTGTGATGGGAAGGATATTGGGTAGACCTCAGTGTAAGCTGGCTTTAAGGTCTACCCACTATCCTTCCAATCAGAGCCAATCAGAGCTCGGCGTTCTGACGTCACCAGAAACCCCTGGGAAAGAAGCAGACGTACTTGCGCTCCGGATCGGGTTCGAATGAAATGCTAACACTGGAGCGCGTGGCCATCGACATTATGCTGCGGCTCCTGGAGACCTCTGGAAACTGACAAAACTGCGGGGTGGAGAGGCGCTGCGAGGGTGCGCGTCCTATTCCGATGTGTTCGAACTTTGAACCATGCCCACCACAACCCAAGCTTCAAAGCTGCGCTGGTAGCGCGCTCGAAGTTCCGTCACTGTTCGGATTGCATTCGAAGCTGATGGTACAACAACGCGATCGCCGACCGACAGGCGACGTCTCCTCGCATGTGTTTTGCTTTAGCTCCATTGGCGAAAGCAGTCGTCCTTTCGCTGTTAAAGCTATTCAGTGCACGAAAGATGTCATTACGTCAGCATTTTTTTAAATAAATTTCTTTTATTTTCTTTATTTTAAGGGCATCCAAAGGACGTATTACATGAAGGGGGATTATAATGAACGGATAATACACCTCTTATTCAACAAGAAAAGGAACAAAACAAACACAAAGAAGTGAAACTGATTTGTAGTCGATTAATGTATGACCAGTGAAGTGGTAATAAAAAAACTGACAAAGGTGATGACTGAAAACCAAAAAGCAAAAATAGAACTTTCACAATATTGTGCTACAATGATGCACTAAAAAACAAGTCAGGGTCAGCAGTTATACAATCGTTTACATTGGTATTTAAATGAAATGTCAATATTATTGGTTCCGATATGGTCAGGAAAATTGCTCCAGTCATTGATGGAAAGTGCGAAAGATGGAAAAAAGAAGAGTTCGTGCGACATTGAAATGGTCCTATTATCAATGAATCAATCAATGTTTATTTTTTCCTTGTGCCAACCAACAGCTCGAAAGCCTACTGGGTTAAGCACCCACACTTGAAATACACACAAAATACAGAGTTGACAAAATAAAGAATTGTGAAAAAAAAACATGCAAGCACACAAACATGTATATATGCCAATTAAAAACACATGCATCAAAATGATCGTTCTCCAAAAGACAGGTTTGTACTAAAAATATCGACGTCAGTAAATTGCGTGTTTAAAACATGTTGGATACGCGAAACCGGTGATGCGTTTCGAATGAGGTCTGGGTAAAATACTCTTGGATATCTAGAGTTCGTTCTAAGTGGAATGCGAAAGTGAACACAGGTGAGGAGAGTAGGACTGTCTATTGCATTATGAATTAGCCTATGTAAAAACTGAACATCCCGAATAGACCTTCTTTTACATAAGGTGCCCAATGTTAATTTTGCTAAAATCGAATTATATTCACAAAAACACTTACTTACAAAATATCTGTCGTAAATGATGCGCACAAATCGCTTTTGTACATGTTTTATACTTTCACTTGCTGTTATAGATATGCAGTTCAACACTACAGATGCAAATTCTAGTTTCGAACGCACATAGGTGCTGTATAATCTCAAAAGACAGTGATGAGTGATAAATAATCCAGTTAAGCGAGACATTATTCCTAGCGTGCGCAATGACTGGCTAATAATGGAGTTTACATGAGAAAGGAAAAAAGGTGGTCGTCCACAAGAACACCCACGTCTCGCATCTGCGTGGTACGACAGATCGTTTCATTTCCCAGAACATATACATAGGATAAATTGTGACGCTTTCTCGACAGCGACATGAATTTTGTTTTGCGCGGATTTAAGAAAAGATTGTTAGAACTGCACCATTCTACCACTGAACGAAGATCGTCCTGCAGCAAAGTACAGTCAGTGATTGAGGTGACCTCCCGAAACAACTTCACGTCATCTGCGAACATAAGTAATTGAGAGTGTTTTACGGACGACACCAAATCATTTATAAAAATAAGAAACAACAAAGGTCCAAGGTTTGAGCCCTGAGGCACTCCTGACATAGAAATAAATGGACGAGACAAGAAGCCAGATACCCTTACACAGTTCTGCCTTTTATGAAGATAATTCCTCAACCAGGTATTGTACTCAGGACTAAAGCCATAGTCCCTGAGTTTCAGCAATAACAACTCATGATTGACCTCATCAAAGGCTTTGGACATATCCAGATATATAGTGTCTACTTGGCCCCGACACTGAATGATTGGAAAAGCAAAATTTAAAAATGTGCACAGGTTTGTCTCGACGGATCTGCCTTTGACGAAACCGTGCTGTACAAGAACAAACTTTCTTTTAAAATAATTATACAAACGATTGTACACCAGCTTCTCAAAAACCTTTGAAAATGCATTGAGAAGGGAAACAGGACGATAATTACTAAACCACAAGAATTACGTGACTTAAAAGTCGGGACGACTATGGAATACTTCCATTTATCTGGAAAGATACCACTCTGTATAGGCAAGTTGAACACTTCTTCAAGAACAGGAGCAAAACATTCTCCAGATCCTTTTACAACAAATTTGGGAATACCATTTGAACCTGTGGACAGTTTAGAATTCAGCTTTCCAATAGCTAAAAGCACTTCGTGAACTGTAAATCTAGTAAAGGGTAAATAGTCATCAAAAGTAGTATTACATGTCACGGGTAAAGGGGTGTTGACATTGGAAAAGCATGAACTGAAATGATGCGAAAACAACTCACAAACAGATTTTGGGGACGTCTCAATAACTGACCCGTTGCTCATAGTTATATTGTTACAGTCCTTCGTGCTGTGTTTTTTCACATAGCGCCAGAATTCTTCTGGTCGCTTGTTCAGGTTACGCTCCATCTGCCTGCGATAGTGATATTGGTCGCTAGCAAGAAGCTTTTTTGTTAGTTCACGACAGATGCTAAATTTTTCATACCATAAGCCGAGCCTCGTTTTTTTATATAATCTGTGGTAATGTAATTTTAATCTCAAGTAATATCGTAAATCTTTGGAAAACCACTTAGGGTACTTCTCTGGACGGTTGGTGCACTGGGGAACAAACAAGTTCATGGCATCATTAACTACCGCTGTGAAACTATTCACCATGGAATCTACATCAGAGCGTTGTAAGACATCAGTCCAATCATATTGTTCGAAATATTTGTATAAACTGCACGAGTGATATTTGCACGAGTGATCTAACCAGGGTGATGTGAAATAGCGTCACCGTAAAATTGGCTGGGCGGAAATAAATAGACCTAAAATGGAAATCGGTGTAATAGGCTTCGGGTAAAAAATATAATTTGGTTATTTTTCTTCTAAAAGTGGAGGGTTGAGTTCACTTTTTAATACGAAGACAAGCTTCGGGTGAGCAGTTGTTGCATATGAAGCGAGTAGCTTTGTTCTCAACAGATTCTAGTATCGAGATTAAGTAATTCTGATGGGGGTTCCAAATGGGGATTGCGTACACATAATTTGGGGAAGATTAATGTTCGGTATGTGAGCATTTTGTTTAAGGGGAGCAAGGTATAGTGTTTGTCTAAGGACACAAAGTGTTTTAATACTTCATTTGTTGTCTGTTCTATGTGCCCATTCCATGACAAATATTCGGGCATACATTTAATGGTAAATGTATGCCCGAATAATTGTATTATGATAAGTTGTTCCAGTTGTGATATTATTAAGTACTCTGTAAGTGTTCCGGTGGAAAATTTAGTTACTGACTTTTGTTTGCATTTGTGAGCGTTATTCATCTTCCCACAGGGAGCACCATGAAGATATGACATACGGATCATCTTGAAGAATATTGTGATCATTGCGTGTAGTAATATTTCTGTAACTAACGCAATCGTCCGCGAAAAGTTTAATCGTGAATTTTAGAGCAGAAGAGAGGTCGTTTAGGTAGATGAGAAATAACAAAGGCCCGAGGACAGTATCCTGGGAAACTGGATTCAACAGCCTAGTCGAACGCGATGGGTGTTGACTCATTTATTTCTACTTCCTGCTTTCGGTTGCTAAGAGAAGAGTATATCCAATTTAAAACTGATGGATCGATCTGTACTTTTGAAAGTTTAAGAAGGCGACGATGGGGAGTAGCAGTGTCGAACGCTTTGACAAAATCACTAAAGATGGCATCAGTCTGAGCTGTAAGGCGAGTATTAAAGTGAAGGTCTGTTACGAATTCGAACAGTTTGGTAGTACACGAGTGACCTTCTCTAAACTCACGTTGGTTAGCAAAAAAAGAAGTTGCAAGCGTCTAGATGGGATATACCATAATTATACAAGACATGCTCCGTGAGTTTGCATGGCGCACTGGTGAGCGCAATGGGGCAATAAGTTGTGGGATCAGAATGATCTCCCACTTTGAAAATTGGTACTACTTGGGCGTAGCAATTCGAAGGCTATAACAAAAATTATATTATTCTGCTTACGCGAAATTTGATGTATTTTATGCGCTCAGTTTGGTCCGCGAAAAACAGACGACGCCGTTGCATAAGAAAGCAAGCGCTTTACGTTATTTTGCTGTCCCATTCACAGAGCAGCTTTCACTTTGACAGATGTGTGTCACGACAGAAGCTTCTAACGGCATTTATCTTCGTCGTAATAAGAACTCCACATTGGCGCAGAGTTCGACGCTCGCTCGCTCTCCGCGTACCTTATCGGCAGTACGAATATGATTCGTTCAGGAAATCCACCCCTTTGCACGCGATGCTTGACCTTGCGAGGAGACATTTCAAGCTGATAGCAGACACTCGATTTCTGCTGGTCGAGGTCGGGTAATCCTTTATTCGTTTGAGAGACTCGGACCAAAGCGACAGGATAAAACAGCCGATATCGAGAGTCTGGCGTGCCGGTAAAGACAATGGAACTATCGGTGCAGACGCGGTCACAGCAATGATTTTAATAAAATAATAAAGAAAAATATTGATTATTCCGTATACCAGTCACTTTCTGTATCAGTCGAGGTCAGACAAAGACGTGCACGAAGCGCTTAGATTCATCACGCGCTGAAAGCCTGAAACCGCGGCAGCAATTAGTAGGTGTCAGATTCTATTGTTCTCTGTAATCACGTAAAGCACGATATCGTTCGGTGTTTTTAGTGTCTGAACAAATTATGAGGTATACACTGCACTGCGAAGTTACACTGAACACGCAAACTATGAGACGATATGTTAGACAGAAATGTAAAACCAACGATCTTAAATTCAAGCATTTTAGTCTGACAAAAGCCCTCGGGCGCGGAGATTCGTGTGTTTCTAAAGCTGTCAACAACAATATTGTCAGAAAAAAGAAAAAGAACTCGTCTATCTAATTTTTTGACTCGTTAAAAAGAAAAGCAATTCAAATTTAGCGACGGGGGAAAGGAACTCCAACTGCGTGAGCGAATTTCTCGACGCGAATCTTACTCCTTCATTCTGAGTTTCATTATTAATATATACAACAGGCAAAATCTTTCATGCATGAGATCCTCGTAGACGCATGTGCTTCTCCAAGCGTATAAAGGGTCCGTGAACCGAAAATTCGTCCCATAATGACGCCACCAAGCGTGAGTCAAGCGCGTCAGTGCAGGTACATAATATACGCCCTCTTGACTGCACGCGACTGCGCATGGCAACAGACGCCTTACACGAGTTGGAAAGTGCACTAGAGCAGCTGCTGTGTAGCGTGGACAGCCGGTCATGTTGTCAGACAACTCCCTTCAAAATCTCAGCGTCAAGATGTGTTAATTGAAAGTTAATAAGTCACACTTTTCTTCTATTCATTCCGACGTCGCATGCAATTTATATATATATCCCACGCCTTCGGCCTCCCGCCACCATGCCCGTTATATATATATATATATATATATATATATATATATATATATATATATATATATATATATATATATATATATATATATATATATATATATATATATATATATATATATATATATATATATATATATATAGTTGGTGGCAGGTTAAGAACGCTGCAGAAGCTGCACTTCCAACACGCGTTCGTGGCCTTGCGTATGACCTCGGCTGCGCGTGCGACGAAGTGCCATCGAAGTCATAAAGCTCGCGCTCTATTCGCGTCGAGATTGATTGTGCGGAATCAACGTGCGGCTTATTCGCCTGGCGTTTCCTTCGCCAGACGGCGCGCGTGCAAATGGGGACGTAAGGCCTTATGGGGACGTATTTACCTTGCGAACAAGAAGTTCGATGGTGTTTGAAGTTAGCATGGTGTAAGCTTGAAATCGTTGCGCCCTGAAACCAACGCTGCCAACACCGTCAAAATCGAAGTTGTTACATCACTCTTATTTCCGTCGATGAGAAATCCTTTGCTGACGTCATAGTCAGCGTTCGGCCAATCGCGGCAGGCCGACCACTGCGCCACTTTTGATCGCTCACATTGATCGCTCAATAGGCGGAGCATTTACTGTGTACGGCTCACCACTGATTCAGGGCGTGGTTAAAATGAGGTTAATTTTGACCTCGCATTTAAATTTTGTCAGCTAAACATTTGTAAGCCCTGCACACAATCCCACAATTCACCCAAAATCTCTCTCTCTCTTTTTCTCTCTTTCTTTCTCTCTCTTATAGTCTTCAAGCGACAGGTTCGTTTCCGGTTTGAGATGTTACTGTTGATTTCCCGATGCTCCTGTGAGTTTTGTAAACAAACTATGCGTCTAAAAGCTCCGGGAAAAAATCATGAGTTAATTCAGTAACGAAATCCTCCTAGAGAGAAAAAACAAATTACAGTTAAAGGGGGGGGGGGGTGCAACGATTTCCGGACTTCGGTCAAAGATTTGTGGAAGTTGCCCTCTGACACTTCTGAAGTAAAGAACCGAAAACCGATTTCGCCTGCGTGTCCTAGTTGTTGCGTAAAAAAAGATAAATATTGGCATTTCGGGCACCCCTCAACTCACTCCCAGTCTTCAGGGCCACACCTGGTCGCACTCCCAGTGACGTCATTCGGAGTGCCGTGTAGCTTCCCGTGTGCTATCTCGGAGGACGCTTCCTCTCCCTCTCTCCGCTGACATTAGCGGGCGTTATGCTGCAGCTTAGAGCCGAGCGAGGTCACGTAATCTTTTCGCCGTAGTTCCTTCGGCTGCCACTTGGGGCTGCAGGTGGGGGAAAAAGCTCGACTTTTGCTTTGCGATTATGCAGCGGAATCGTGACATTTTTAATAAAGGAGGTGTTTTTTCTATCCTCCGGGACACGATAAACAACGTAAAAATGACAAGATGCAAATTCTTTTAATCATAAAATCGTTGCACCGCCCCTTTAAGTAAAAATATCTCTAAAATTGATTTTAATATCCCGCTAAGAAGCCATGGTTCACTAAAACCCTTAAGAGGCTGGAAAATAAAAAGCGTCTTTTCGCTCTGCGAAGTCAAAACCAAACCCATGCGCGTGGGAAAGGTACTACGAGGCCGAAGCAACATATTTAAACGCGATCATTGAAGCCAAGCGCTCATTTTTCCTTATTGACTTACCAAACATATTAATCAATAACCCAAGAAAGTTCTGGCAGGTCATAAACCCTCAGCAGACTCCCGGTTTAACTCTTGCCGATGAATCGGGGAATGTGCTTAGCGATAGTGAGTGCGCTAACATGTTTAATATCGCGTTCTCATCAGTCTTTACTCAAGAGCCCGACGCACCACTCCCACCCGTACTCGTAACTATTGAATCGGAAATGCACCCCATCTCATTTTCCACTGCCGGTATTTCGTCTATTATTGATAACATCAAGTTGTCATCATCAGCGGGTGTCGACGAAATCACCTCGAAATTTTTGAAGAATTGTAACCATGTATGTTCATCATTTTTTTCACTTATGTTCTCGCAGTCACTTTTTACAGGCGGCATTCCAGATGACTGGAAGGCGGGGAAGGTCGTTCCCGTTTTCAAATCAGGCAACAAGGACTCTCCATTAAATTATCGACCCATTTCCTTAACAAGCGTACCCTGCAAAATCATGGAACACGTCATTTATACCCACGTTATGAACTTCCTGGACTCTAACCAATTCTTTCACTCTTCTCAGCACGGGTTTCGCAGGAACTTCTCCTGCGAAACTCAACTAGCTCTTTTTCTCCACGACTTGCATACCCATCTCGACTCTAACTGCCAAACTGACGCTATCTTCCTGGACTTTGCCAAAGCCTTCGACAAAGTACCTCATAGACGCTTACTACTAAAACTTTCTCGGCTAGGATTAGACCCTGACGTCTTGAAATGGATACAGGAATTTTTGACTAATCGCTCTCAGTCCGTCCTCGTTAATAACCAGTCCTCCAACTTCCTGCCAGTATCATCAGGTGTCCCCCAGGGCTCCGTCCTGGGCCCACTGCTATTCCTCATATATATTAACGATTTACCCTTACACGTTACTTGCCAAATCCGTATGTTTGCCGATGACTGCGTTATTTACCAACCAGTTACTAACATTTCTGACCAAATCAATTTACAGGAAAACCTCAACCGCATCCAGGAATGGTGCGACCACTGGCTCATGTCACTTAATCCTAATAAATGCAAACTCATGTCCTTCCATCGCCGAACCAACCCTTTCCTTTTCCCCTATTCAATTGCTAACACTCCCGTCGAACTAGTACAGTCCTATAAATATCTTGGTGTCACCTTAAGTAGCGACCTATCATGGCGCGCACATGTCACTAACATTATCTCATCAGCAAATAAAAGTTTAGGATTTCTAAAACGCCATCTACGTACCGCTCCCCAAAGCATAAAACTGCTAGCATACAAATCACTCGTAAGGTCAAAGCTGGAATACGCATCCCCCATCTGGAGCCCGCACCAAGCCTATCTCAGTTATGCACTCGAACAGGTTCAGAACCGCGCCACCAGATTCATCCACTCATCTTACTCGTACAAAGTTAGTATCTCATCCTTGAAAGCTGAATCGGACCTCTTAGACCTCTCCTCTCGTCGCCAAACTGCTAGCTTATGTCTATTTCACAAGTTTTTCTATTCTCCGCTCCATCACGCGCCCTACATCGTACCCCACGCCCGCATCTCTCTCCGAACAGGTCACCCTTTGCAGGTCACCCGTCACCGCACTCGAACTGCCACTTTTTTCAATTCCTTCTTCCCCCGTACTGCAACAGACTGGAACGGCCTTCCCGGCGATGTTGCTACGATCACCTGCCCATTAAGGTTTGCTGAAGCTGTGTCAACCATCAATCCAGCGTAACAACCTATTGTTCAAGTTATTGTTTTTTATATGTTCCCACCCCTTATGTAATACCCCTCCCGAAGGGGTCTTTAAGGAAATAAAGTGAAGTGAAGAAGTAAGAACTCGAGGAGAGCTAGCAAATGGCACGGCACTACTGACAATGTGTCAGTCCACGAAATGCAATTTGAACTGAGACACGGAGCCTGTGAAGAACCTTTCTCTGTGACCCAGCGCAATCCCTCGACCGGCGCAGTGTGTGTACTGGTTCATCGGACGTAGAAGCTCATGTACCCGCCAAGCAAGAAGTGCAACCGGTACACATTCATGCACTTGTCGTAGGAGCTAGCATGGGTTTATTATATGCAATAGTATCATCCCAGGATCACATTGGTATCGCAATTGTGTATGTCAAAAAGCAAATGAGAGTATCTATCCCAGCGATCGCATTCGGTGTCGCAATTGGTGTAGCCTCCTTAGGATTCTAGAAATGCAGAAAATGCAGAGCCGCTACTAGAGTCAATGTTTCCTGCTGACGTTTTTATTGGTTTCTTTTTACATGAGTCTTAGTTCTGGAAAAATAAAAGGTTAAACGCTTGTATTTATTTTAGAAGGGAATTCACTGCACAAATGTTATAGCGACAGTCTCATTAGGGTCTTGCAATGATATCGTTTTTCCCCTTTAATTTCACCATTCTAAAATAAAAGTGGACCTGTTTTCTGCAATATTTTTTTCTTTTTCTAGTTTCTTTTGCTACAAAAAAAAGTAAGATAATTTCTTACCCGCTTTCACCTGTTGTAGCCAATTCATCTAGATAAATCTTGAAGATTCCTTATGATTTTATGGGAAAGCTATTAACCCATTTAAATTTAAATCCTGGATCCGGTGTGTGCGACGCAACAAGCAAAACAGAAAGTTTGATAAACGGCGGGGTTATATTTTATTGTGTTGAATTATTTTTATTGTACATTAATGATTTGCCACGCCATATGTCCACTAAGATACGACTTTACGCTGACGATGTTTATTGTACCACATGATAAACTCTACTCATGATCATCTTATTCTCAACAATTCATTTGGGAATTTTCGTACGTGGTGGACAAAGCACATTTTTTAGATACCTGGGGCGTATACGTTACGTGTGGCACCACTGGATACAAAGCTTTTAACTTTTAAAACTTTAATTCGCTCAGTCGTAGATTATGGTTGTATAATTTGTTTTCTCTACAAACAAATCTGAAAAAACTAAAGTCGAATCAGTTCAGAAGAAATCAGTACGTTTTATTTGTCGTCGGTGCGACCGAAACTTTTCTTCTTCCTCTAACCTTCCCGTGTTAGGCCTAAGTCCTCTTGCTGAGCGTCGTAATATTAAGCGCCTAAAGACATTGCATTGCATGTCAACGGCACAAAATTTTTCTGTTCCATTAACAGTGGTTTATTGTGCTGTCTTGACTGTCTGTATATAATCCCCCATCCTGCCATAGACCCTCGGGGCTGCAGTATGTAAAAATAAATAAAATAAATAAATAAATAATTATGGCATGAAATTGTGATCAGCCATAAACTACTTCATATGGGGAACACTTTTTTTTTTCGGTAGCATTCTTTATTTACTTCACCCGGTTTTCGCGATACGCTCTCTGGCCTCGAATGCGCCACGCGTAGCAGAGGTGCCTGCGTATGCGGATGCCGTGCGTATGCGGACGTCCTGCGCATGCGGAGGCGCCGCTCCGCCGCGCGCTGCCTCCGCATGCGCAGGACGTGCACATACGCACGGCATCCGCATACGCAGGCACCGCGCGTATACCGACGTCGTCCTAAAGGTCGTCCTTGAGGTCATCCCAGAGGTCGTTCTAGGCGTCGCCTTTAACGCCGCCCTCTAGGACGTTGTCCTCGCAAGCAGCTAAACCCGCACCGCGCAACACGCAGTGGCAGTATGCACACATTCACATTTGCGCCCAAGCTACGAAGCAATTATCGGCTTGAGTTGAGCCAGCTGCTACATGCTCAATGATGGTGGTGAAAAAGCTTGATCATTAAAGAGTTAAAGCGGGATAGGAAACGATACACACACGAAGCTTCAATGATGGTGGGGAAAGAGCTTGAACATTGAACAATCACACTGCTAGCACCTTCCGCACTGCTTAGACTCTAAAAAAAGAAAGGTATCACCTTACACCTTTTTGTCCCATATAACGCACCCCAAAACTTTAGTTCGACGTACAGCGGCCTATAGTCGAACTGGCGGCCCCAAATTTTACGAGGGGCTTGATGACGGTGTGATATAACTTATTAAATAGCTCAGACTATTAAGCTATTAATTAAGCTAAATAGCTTAATAAATAGCAATAACTGTACGCATCAAAGTCTACAGAAAGAAAACACTGAGGTTTTGCAGTAGGGTCAAGAAAACCCCGATTATTTTTTTTGTAGTCAGTAACTATTTTAATAAGTTGTAACACACGGTTATCAAGCCTTTCGTGAAAGTTACCGTAGTACCGTCGAGATCAACGTCAGTGCGATGTACGTCCAACTGAAGTTTTGGGGTGTATTATGTGAACAAAGAGTGTAATAATACACCCTTTTTTTTGTTTAGAGTGTAGGAGATTTTGTATCGGTTGTAACTCCATAGGACCCTGGCCGTTGCAATTCCTCTTCACCTTCTGATCTTCGCCCCTGGTCCTTGGCTTCAGCAATAAAGACTTTCAATGTTCGCTGTTTCGACATTGTGAAAGTTTACCTGCAGCTCGTCCGTCTGGCCTGTAATTCGTGTTGGGTCATACCTAATGTTCCCTACATTTATTCACTTTTGAAAACTACATGTGTTGCTGCTCACCCGCTATGAAATATGCGTTCCGAAAGTATTCGAATTCCGTACGTTGCGGTAGTAGCAGTACACAGCAGACAAGCATCGTATTCATTGTATAGGGAGGTGGCGCCCCTGGCGGTAATTATGTGAAGCAGGCGCAACGGCGCCAAAGCATGGGGAAGCCAGAAATTGGGTAGGCATTGTCAGTGTAAAGAGGGCTATGGTATAACTCACGAATGCGCGTTCATTATTCTAGTTATTTCATTGTTGGGTGTTTTCAACGTGCTGGAGTTTTCGGTCAAGCTGCGTCTATTGTGGAAATTTACTCACGGGAGTGTGGGCTTTCTTGAGTTTTTGTTTGTTTTATTTTACTGTACTGTTTTTCTTTGTTTCTCCCCTATTCACCAAATGCCCCTCCTCACGTAATGCCCCCCCCTTTTCCCTCCCCCAAAGAGAGAATTTCAAAAATAAATTTAATGAAAGGAACACAGTTGCGTGACTAAGCGGCACGCCCGATGTCAGCCCCTCGTAAAACTGACGAGCGCCCTTCAAAGTTGCCTGATCTCCGAAAGATTTTGACAATTGTTCACAACGGTTGTTTATAGGTAAGTAAGTGCTTGGCCTCAATAGTGTTTGTTTCCCCTGCGTATCAGTTTCGTTTAATAGATCATATTTACGTTGCTTGTAGAATGTTGATTCTCAACTTATGCTCCTGAATTCAAAACTCCTTCGCGTAAGCAGAGCCTAAATATTCATAAAAACATTTGTGATAAAGGCTCTGAACCTGGCGAGTCGTATCAAATTTATTGCAATTCTGTTTCCTGCAAAATATGAATCCGTTGTTTTTGTTTTTTACATTATTCTTCGCAACGCACACTGTGTTGTAAAACCGCGTTGGACTTGTTCACTATACTTCGTTTCAGCTTCCGTCGGAGCGCAGCGAAAGGCTGAGGGACGGTTCGCAACTTCGAGGAGAGCATTCCTACGCACCACAAAGTAGTCCGCAAAAAGTAATTAAAAAAATAACTGTTTTGTGCCTAAACATTGCACAATATTCCAGATGTGCACTGCTGAGAATGATTTGCAACTAAAAGAATTATATATCCGAAGTTTATGTTTTTATTAATATATGTCAATGCATGTGGTTTGGTGAAAACACCTACATCCGCTGGCAACACAGCTGCAGCAGTCAGTTTTTCTGTGTGATTTCGTTCCCGTAATGGCAGAATCATGTGCTTCGCTGCTTAATTCCTCACCGAGTCGCTTCAAAACGTCCTTTCGCAAAGGCACGTTTGGGCGTCAGGCGCGAGAGGTCGTGATGAATGCCTACTCTCAAACTCGGCGACAGACTTCCGCCGCGTCGTACCGCGAATGAGTTGTAAACAAAAAAAGCGTCCGGAGCCCGGGCCACTACAATTCACTGATACGCGGCAAAATCAGGGCACCCCTTTACCTGCCTATCACATTGAACGCCGAGAAGGTGGTGGAAAGGACTACGCCTCGAGCCCTGGTGCGCATATCCAGACAATACAAGGAAACATCAACGGCCGGGTTATCGGGCACCTTGCAATGTGTACTTACATCTCTAAACTATGCCGAAATGCCGAACAGGTGGAAAGCTCGGACACAGACGCCAGCGGCCAGCCTACGTACTGACATCCCCTGAGACTAAATTTCAGAACGTGAAAAGGGCCCTTTTTAAGCCTGTAGCAAACGATACCGTTGATACACCCGTAGCAGACGAAATACTCGGAGAGCGCGTGCGGCGCGAACGATCAGCGGCGCAGCGGAGTGATGCAAAAGTGCAGGCGAGATCGCGTGACCTATTTCCGGCGTGGGATTGGCTCCGGCCACACGTAGCTTTGGCTGCGCTCGGACGGAAGCTGGAAACGAAGTATAGAAATTTCATATGCTACAGTAAACAGCGTTTGTTAAGCGCGCACGTTTTGCGTATAGATGGATTTTGACCGGAAAACAAAACTTCTACGTGCGCACACATGAATTATTGTTACTTCGTTGACAGGAAAGTAGTCGGTGTTCCCTAAGCCCTTCAGCCGCACAAGTTTCGTTTGCTGCTTTGGTCAAGACTCAAGAGTTCGTTTCACCGATCCTAACAAAAATTCGTGGGCAGATGAGGGTGGTGATTCAGTCGCAGCAATTTGACTACATTAGTGTAATCACTTTCTATGAGTATAGTTTTAATTTTGATTAAAAACTTCTGACTTTCTGGCTTCATTATACCCTATTAAGTATTACAACAATTATAACTGGTTTCGCAAAAACCCTTAGTGATGTAGCGAACTATTAAAACAACTAACCATTGTTGTACTTCCATACGGCTTTTCATTTAAATAATTTTTAAAGTCACATAATAATTGCTATAGTTGTTTGTTTTTTTGTACTTCGCGTAGTATTGCCTCCTCTATGTGCCGCTTCAACTGGGTATCAATATAAGTCATATCCATGAAAGGTTACTAATAAACTTGGTGAAACAAAGATGAACAACGTGATCGCGAATGTAGGTCATGCGCGTTCTATAATGAAGCCTCAGACAATGAAACAAGAAACAAACAATAACTACAGCATGATCGCGAAGGTAAGTCGCCCGCTTTGTAATGAACCCTGACAGAATAGAGAAAGAAACGCCCTAGTGCAGTGGAAGTAATTACGAGGTAAGTGTGTTGCTTCATCAATGGTGATCAATTATTCTTTTTTTTACAGGCGTAAATACAGTTAATTGCGTTGGGAGATATGTATACTGGAATTTTCATGAAACTTCGAAACTAATTTACCGATGTAAGTTACTATGCTCCGTTCACTCCTACGCTGAGAGCTGTAACAGTTTCACGCCCGCCGGACAAATCGACCGCTTCCCTTTTCATCACCCGACCCAACTCTCGGCGCGCGGGTATGGGCCGGAGCGTGGTCACGTGGATCGACGTACAACTGGTCCAACAGACATGTAGCTTTCGACCGCACTGTCAGCTTATAGGGCTGAACTGAGTATACCTGCGCGACGTCGTTAATTAGATATTGCCACGACAGGTTGTGCATTATGCGTAAACATTTCGGGCTTTACTTGGATAGTAGGTGTGTCGTAAATGCACGTGAAAGAGATAAAGGTACCATGAAACGATTTTTCTACTTTCGCTAAATACTACTCAGAATCACTCCCGTAACGTTAATAACCGAATAAACTTGCCTTATTATTTTTTTTCTAAGCAGTGACAATCGGCAAATAAATTCGAGAAATATGGGCATTCTTATCCCCTCAACTCGGAGCCAGAACAAACGGCCACGTGGCCTCGGTGCCCATCCTATGCCGCCAACGCCAACAGGTTGATAGGATATGGTACCTGCTAGCACAGCAGGTGCACATTCGTGCATGTGTAGATAGCGCAGCAGGTTCAGGTAGCTAGGGTTACCGCGATAGCCTCATCGCAATTTTGCGATGGCACCTCTTTACTACAACTAATCTTACCAGCATTTTTTTTTACTTGAATTTTATTGTTCGATTATGATTGCTTTTTGTCCTATTCTCATATTGCAATCCAGCCACTTGGATCACAGTTTTGAAATGAAACCCTACTACAATTTTTGTCAACTATGGTTTCTGCTTTTTTTTAACTTTTTGTAGAACTTTAATTCTAATTTGTTTTCTTGTTGTAATCCAGCCATCTAGATCACATTGTTTCTATGACTACAACCACTTTTTTCTTATTAAGGTTCTCTTTTTTTTGCGTATTCTTTGCAGAAATCTATTTCTTGTTTTATTTATTTTCGAATCCAGTCGTCCAGATGAACCTTAAGGCTTGAACTATTCCGATTGATTCTGTGGGAGGGTGAATAAACCATTTCAACCTAAATCGTAGATCCGGTGTGCGCCCAGCAATGCAACAAGCAAAGCAGCCACAAAATGTGAGGAAAGGGATGATGACACGAATCTTCAGACAAGGTCGTAAACCACTTTTTTTTGTAAAAATACTACAATTTTTTTTCTATAATTCGCAAATTGTGAGGGAAGAACTATGACATCGTTTGAATGTAACTGAACGTTGCCAACCTATACCTGGGGACAACTTCCTGTGGGAACGAGTCAAGGCCGCGAACGCACCTCGACCGCCGATCGAGGCATGTGCAATGGCACTATTCATATCCTTGGAAATGCAACAGAAAGTTGGTTCCGACGGTGTCAATGTTCGGAGCGTCTGTGCTGTGAGCCACGGCCGCTTGACCACTGCCGCTTCGCTACGGCCTGCCGCTTTACCGGGAGATGCATATGGAGAGAGTGACCCAGCTGAGTGTCCTGCGTTCGTCGCTGGAGGCGCGGCCAAGCGGACACGAGTTTTAATTGTACATTTTCAAGACACGAGCGGGAGCATATAGAGTTGCTCTAAACCATAGCCTCCTATATACTGACAAAGCCTGGCAGATCGCCACGAGAAGCGGCCGCCGAAATGGAAAAGGGGGAGTGGCAGACAGCGGATGAAAGGAAAGCCACGTGACTGGCGCCCCGCTGCGGCGAGACGCCGAAACTCAGCGTCTCACCTCTGCCGCGAGACGCTGCGGCGAGACGCGAGGACCCGAAAGTGTGTTTCGGTTCCTCGCCGCTGCAAAAGCTGTGCGCCAACGTCCAGGTTCCCCGAGAAATGGCTATTTGATGCTCTGTACTACCAGATCCTCACGCTCCAAACCTGCGACCGGGCACTCTATAGCCCTATAGCTCCGTCGTCGAACTGCCAAGCTTTGTGAGTAGAGGAGGCTATGTCTAAACACGTCCCACGAGCGATGCTTTCTGCGTCACTCGGGTCCCACGCCGTCCCGCTTGTTTGCCTCCAGCTACCGTGGCTAAGGCCCCTTGATGTGGTTGTCATAAAGTTTTGTCGAGGCGCTGGTCAGCGCCACCAGGCTCAATACCACAGACTGCGGCCACTTTAAACACTTTTGTTTCTCCCGACAAAAAAGAGAAAAAAAAGCCACTTTTAGGCACGTCTCAGGTGGCACAAGTGTCCTGCGCACGTCCACTGGACGTCTACATAAAACGCGAGGCCATGCGAAGGAGATCCCACTGCAGCACAACCGCACAACGACGTGTGATGTCCGCGGGGTGATTGTGTGACAAACGGTGGCTGCTCGAGAGCCGGCACTGTTTGTCACAGCAACCCCTTCTGGACACGGGTTGAGGCATATTGGAAAAGCTAATTAATAGGGACCCCTGTCACACGGGCATCTCAAAAACCTTTGGAATTTAGTGACATTTTTTTTTATGCGATTACATCGCGCCTCTTTACGACTGGAAACGGCGTTCATTCACGCCAAACGGCCTATTTGTGCCCAACGGTGTTGGTGTCGAACTCCGTGATCTTTTCCAGGTACCAGACATGTACAAGTTACTCAAAAAAAGTAATTAAGTTAAGTTACTGAGTATTGGCCTCAAAAGTAATTTGAGTAGAGTAGAAATTACTCAAATAGAAAGTAATTGAAAAAAATACTAATTACCGTAAAAAAGTAGCGAATTACTTTTAAAGTTACTTTGAAGTTACTTTTGTAAGTTCTTTTAATGGTAAAAAAGAAAGTACAGAGGTTTTGATCCGCTAGCGAAATGGTGCTAGCTAAATATAAATCGGCTTGCTTTTTTTCACAGAAATACTTTAATAGCTGGTCCTGCTTCTGCGTGCCTAATTATTTTGTACTTTCTTGTTTATTTGGTCAATGATGTACACCGAATGTGTCATTTTTACTCCGAGGTTTAGCACTGTCTGAGCTTGCTTTTTAGACAGTGTTTGCTTCTTTACAATGTTGAATAAAGTACATCTAAAGACGACTTGAAGTAAAGTACCAAGTAAATAAGAGGTAATGTACTTCAAGTAAAGTAGCAAGTACACCGGGTGCAATGTACTTGAAGCAACGTATATAAATACAATATATTTCACGGTAAAGTATTACAAGCACTTTTAACACAATCTTTCACGATGCCGTTTCATTCCCTCTACTGTGTTTTTTAACTGCTATGCATTGCTCCAGGGGTAATCGGAGGAGCATCATGTTTTTACAGAGATGGCAGCAAATATTGGATAAGGTCAAGTCGACGCAGAGTAGTTGTTTTACTTTCGATGACGAGCTATTTTACACAATCAACTTAAAGGCACTTATTTTCATCGGCCTTACAGCCGCCATTACTTCACTATGAGAAATGACCAGATGACGTCTCGAAAGAGCGCGTTTTCACATAACAATACCACCTATATATATATATATTTTTTTCAGATTCGAGGATGTACAATGAAGTTGGGAGTTTTACTTTCCTCAAAAAATAGAAGTACATGCTCAAACGATTTACTTCAAGTAAAGAAAATTTTTCTAAACAGTGGTACTTTGTACCCTGCACGTAGAGTACTTCCCAACACTGTTTGTTTATTATTTTTATATAAAAACGATGGGGGTATTACTACAGGTTTCTCAAACGATCTGTGAATCTTTGATGATCTCCATATTCCGAGTTTTGGGAGGCAAGGCAACACAAAAAGATAATATTTGCGTTGCCCTTTAGCACGCGATTCTTCGAGTACAGCACAAACTAGGGAGCACCAGATGAGTTTCAGAGCAGCTGCTGCATTTTGTTGCTCTTTTAGAGTGTAACACCTTCTGTAGTGGGCGAGAGTTTCTACATTGGGGAGGAAGCGGGGACCAGTTCTTTCTTCAAAAGGGTCGAGTCTTCTTGAGCTTCGGGACACAAAGAAACGCCAGTCTTCGGCGCAAATCCCGCAGTTACTCGGCCTCTCTTGCGTCGTGTCTGTTCGCTCCCCGCGGCTCGTAGCAGTGTTGTTGCTGTGTGTGTGCGTGCGTGCGTGCGCGTGCGTGCGTGCGCGCGTGCGTGCGTGCGTGCGTGCGTGCGTGCGTGCGTGCGTGCGCGCGCGGGGTGGGGGGTGGGGGGGCGGCTTGTGAAGCTTTTGAGGGAGTTTCCGACTATCCAAACCATTTTCTCCCACCCCCCTTTCCTACGCCGCATAGCTTCCCCCCCTTTGCAAATATCACAAATATCAGGTGATCTTCGAACATTTTATCACATTTGTGCAGGAATGTTTTAATGCGAATAGCATTCTTTGGATACTTCACGCACTTTTCGTCTATGTATGTATCTATCTATCTATCTATCTATCTGGCTATCTAACCTCTTACGCCGCGGGTCGATAAATAAATAAAAAAGACCGGCACCGGCTGGGATTCGAACCGTTGACCCTTTGATCAGCAGGCAGACGCGCTAACCACAGAGCTATGAAGGCACTCATTCACCGCACTCTAAACATTTGTTTATATCTTTACCATAGGACGCGCTTTGCAGCGCTGTCACAGCTACCGGTGCGCGCGCGTTCCATGCACGAGGGCTAGCTCACCCTCTCCCCGCGCTCACCCTCTCCCTCTAGCTCACCCTCTCCCGCGCTCGGGAGAGGGCGCTCTAGCGGCCTCAGCCTCACGAGAGCGGAATGAGCCCTCGTGCATGGAACGCGCGCGCACCGGTAGCTGTGACAGCGCTGTAAGCGCGTCCTATGGTAAAGATATAAACAACCGTTTGAGAGTACCGTTGGTTGAGACTAGCTGAGACGCCAGAAAGTCTGGTCGGTACCATTTTGAGTGTTTGTGCGTATGGCGCGTGCTTTGCTCGCCTTCCTAAGTGACACAAACGCACGTGCTGGGCTGTGGAGATCGTGCGCAGGGCTGTGAAAGTGTCAACAAATTTAGAATCGCCTCAAGAGTGGGCTGGCGTATCTAGAGTGTGCCGGCCACCTGACGAACGCGCATAACTCCGCACCGTTTGATGCTATTCGCATTAACGTAGATAATCATCCCCAAAGGATGGGTTCTGCTGATTTTTTTGATAAGCAAAGCAACCACTAAAATTCGAAAGTAATTTGTAACTTGAGTAGAAGTTACTCAAAAAAGTAATTCAAGTAAACGACTAATTACCGAAATAAAAATGTAATTAAAAGTTACTAAACTACTCTGAAAAGTAGTTAAACTACAGTAACTTGAGTAGAGTAGTTGAACTACGTACAAGTCTGCCAGGTACCCTACTCTCGTTTAGATAAAACAAAAAAAGGTTCGCGGTATAAAAACACACAAACTTCTTTTTTTTTTTTAAGGGGGCAGGGAGAAAGAGAGAGAGAGAGAGAGAAAATGATTAGTCCGTTCTCATTTTCGAACTTTCGCGGCGAAAATTACGTTTCTGGCTCCACCCCCTCGTTATCTGTTGTCGTCCCACCACGCGATAGACGCAATTAGTACAAATCGAACCCCCAGCCTCGGTTCATCGCAGGAGACGGGCGGAAGTGTCCTATTAGCCCCGAGAGCGAACACAAGCGTCGCTGCGGTCGCCGCGCCCTGATTGGGTGAGGTGTGCCGTGACGTCAGGCGGAGGACTCCGCTCCGCGATCTCGCATCGGCTCGCTTCCCAGCACCGGTTTCCTGGTTTGGCGTTGTGTGCCGCAAGCTCTTCGAGGAGCTGGGCCTGGTTTACCCGGTGTACAAGATGTTGAGTTAGGCCGATATTGACGTGCTTCCGTACATTTTATAAGCCTGCTTGTCCCTTTTACCGTTAAAATTGGGTTACAAATCCCGAAAGCTATCGGCGGAGGCGATTCCGCCGATGAACCTCCCCGTCCCCACACGACAGAAGGCAATTTTGCGAGGGGTCGGTGAAGCGGTGGCGCAAGTGTTTCAGACGCTGGAATTCTGTTCCTTGCATGGTCATGATTTAGGACGATATTACATCCCGCTTTCAAGGCATTTGAAGTGGCATTTGTATCATGGGCCTTTGGGTGGTCGGCAAATTAGCTCGCGACCCCGACTCTGCGCTGCCACTCTGCATGCGCTGGTTCGCAGATGTTTTAAAGGCCCTGCGTCTGACGATCTTTGAAGTGCTCGTGGAACAGGGTTGTTTTACATAAATGTAGCTTATTCGTGAATTAATTATATAGTTTATACACGTATGCAGGCATATTTCTTAGAAGATGCATAATTACTGGAAATTAGTTTGTATGATAGCAGCAAAAACGGCCTAATTGCCCCCAGTTGCCCGTATGATATGTATTGAACTGCCCAAAATATGCACAGCAATAGTACCGTAATTTGGAATCTTTATACTCTTTCCTGACATTCTTTATTCCAGCCTTGGGTAATCAGGAAATAGAACGTTTAGTTTGAGTTGTCATTTATTTCCAATTAAAAGAGACACTGCTGCAGGTCCCCAAAAGCTTCCTCAGCGTCCAAACTCCCTACAGCTGGACTCTCTGACAACAGAGGAAAACAGGAGTAAAAGCAAGCATTCGAACGTCTGTCCAGTGGTAGATGCAGCACTAGTTGCAGAAAATGTGGAACCTGTGAAGGGTGACAGTCTGCGTGCGAAAAACGTCTGGTATTTTAGCTTCAGGACAATTCGATTTAAGTAAAATCTCAATTCTAGGGCTTAAGGGACTAATAACGAGCTAGACACCTTCGCTTACGTTTGCTAAACATTACTTGAGGGTTGATATAAACAAGTCCATAGATACCACCCGTGTAGTCCATTGAAATACTATCCGAATCCAGCAAAGGTCAAATGCGAGCAATGTATATAATAAATGTTCCTTGTTTTTTTTTTACTTTGCCTCTGCACTTGGGCTGTCTTTTTTGTGATTCTCTCCCCATGGCCCAGACTGTATTTAGCATGTTGCTCGAGCAGCATGCAGCTTTTCTGCTTCGGCGATCTTGTTTAAAAACAGAGATACAAAAAAAATAGTATACATAACCAGCCAATTCATTAAGACCATCAGCAGCATTTATTGTGTGAGATGTAAATCTATAGTGATGCTCCTGCAATTGTGGCCATATTTCTTTATTTTCATATACCAGCTGTGATTCATGCGTTGCCTGCCCTGTCAACCATGCTTAAAATGTTGATTGAAGTTTCGCCGTCAGCTACAGGCCATACCTCAATAAAGCCACATATAAAAATTTACACTTCCTACGAAAAACACGCCAAAAAAAATTAAATAGAAACGAGCGCGCCGACAGCTAGCGTCGTCACAGCCTCCACAGGGCGAGCGGGGCGAGTCGGGGAAAAATTCTCTCCTCGTCGTGACGTCACCCCGGTTCGCTGTAAGGGGGCGCCACGCGAACTTCTCGGGGCTAATATGGCACCCGCGAGGCATTTATACAATCTCTCTGTACCACATCTTCAGAAAGGGCCGGGGCGAATTCCAATTCCCGCAACGTGTAAACTCCTTGTCGTAGATGGCGACGCCGTTATAGAGAGTCCTCGTCTTCCGTACAACAGACGACGGCCTCGCCTTTTCTCCTTTTTTGTTTTCTTTCTCAATTCTTCGTGGCGCGACGCGTTATATACGAGGCGGAAGTGCGGACATATGGCACACACGCGTGCCGTAACGGGACTCGCGCGTCCGTTACCTTCTTGGCCTCCGCGGAGATACGTTTCCGACGGAAAACTCAAGTTAGCGCGGTGTGACACTGAGCGAGCGTGGTACACGTTTCGGGCGTCATGCTGAGCGAAACATCGCTGACTTCATCTCCATAATTAGTCAACGTTTACTTATTTTTGTTTCTCTCGCTCTTTTCTTTATCTTTTTTTTTTCCGGCCTCGGTATTTACGGCGTTCACTCCGCAGGTCTCAGTGATTGGTTCTCCGAGTTCTCTGCCAAAAAGTAAACGCACAGGTTTTTTTTCTTACCTACAGCGGTAAGCCTCAGAAACGCAGAAGCCTCAGGAACGAAATGGCGTATTAGTGGAATGACAGCAACTGTAGAACGGCCAGTAAAGCTGTACTTGGCTTCACCGTAGAAGTGAGGGCGCAGTCGAAGGCTTATGTATGGTCACTGTCAGTGTAAGAAACGCAGGGCGTGTCGAGCCCCCGAGCATCTCATTATCGCACTGCAGCCAATCAGAATGCGGCATTAGGCGATAAGAACTCCGAAGGACCAATCACGAAGCAAGAAGAGGGATTGGTTTCAGGAGTTATCAAGTTTTTATTTATTTTTTTGCCGGTCACGTAGACAGGGCTTAAATATAGTAATACGAGATATTTATTTCATTTAAAGAGGCCCCGGTATTCGTTTCCCAAATATGTGTGAGTGGACGCGTCGTGGCGTCTCATCAGGCACGTCATAGAGTCGCGGGGCTTGACTTATTCTCGGTTTTTAACGACATGGTGCATGATGGTGCGTACAAAGATCCTCGTCGAAGAATCGAGCTTCCATCAATACCGTAAACCTCGTCTTTCTTGGAGCGAAGTTGTTTTACTGAGACAGTAGACAAAAACTATTTGCCACGTGTTACGTCAGAGCTTCCGCTCTTGCCAACGAAAACGCTGTGTGTTTTGCGGGTGCAATTTGAGCGGTTGGGTTCTGTTTAAAATTGAATTACTCGTGCGGCGGAGAATTAGAAATTCGGATATTGTGCGGATGATATTCTTAAAAACAATGACAATATCATTTAATCATTTTCTGAAAGACAAAATCCCCTTAAGTTGTCAGTAAGGTGTCCATCTATCCGCACGCTCTGCAGCGTCGGCATTGTTCGTGTCGCACGAGAACTGTTCCCCTGACTCTGTGTGACACTGTAGCGAGATTTCCTAGCGCGCGATGCCGTAATTTTGAACGGGCATCGTACCGCTCGTGCGGTCGTGTATGGCCTCCACTGACGCCGCATCGGTGGTTTTGTTGCTGTATTAATTCCTCCCCAAAAGCAGGTAGGAATGACCATTAGCGTGTTGCGATGACGTCACCTGCATGCCACGTATTGCTAGTTGTCGAGTACTGGACTGGTTAAATTTCTCATCTACAAAGTGAGCCAGCGTCGCCAGACGAGGGCAGGCTGACCTTACACAGTCTAAACTTCCGGCGCATAATTGGTCTTGCTTTTGATTTGGAGGAACAAGGCTTGTCTGTCTGAGTACAAAACACTTGGGAAGTCTGATGGCTATGGCAAGGCAAGCTCCTCACACAAAGGACCCGACTCTTTCCATTTCAGCGGAGCCAACGCTGGAGAAGGAGTTAAGTGGAGAGGAGAAAACGACCAACCACGGCAAAGTGGGAGCGTTGTGAAAGGAGGAGCTTGTTCTGCCATTTTAACCTGCAGCAGAACTAGAGCTTGTAGGTTCTACTCACTTGGTCACCTTAGTAAAAAAAAAAAAAACTGTGTTGCCAAAATTTAGTGTACATACGTATACAGCATGTAAACTAATGCTCCTGATGCACATTATACGGCCCGCAAAAATCGATTTCTCAACGTGTCTCACTGCGATTTACTACAGCGGTGCGACTAGGCGGTGGAACTATGCGGTGCTTGCCGCATGCGTTGCGTTATTCTGCCGGAATATAGAAATTGATTAAACGCCTGTTGCGTGGATGCCCCGCTTCTTCTCGGAGTCTGTTTTCTTCCACTTGGGTTTAGCGTTGTCCCAACACTCGTGGGCCGACATGCGGCTGGCGGTTATACTTGGTGCAGTCTCTTCTATGCGTAAATTTTAGCATCATTTCGGGGACCTGTTAGTAATGAAAACTTGTTGTTGGCCTAGTTGGTTCACGATGCAGTCTAGAGGTTTTTTGTGCGACACAAGCGCTTGTCCGTGTCAGCTCGCTTGTGTATTGTCCCTTGTGTCGCGCAAAAAACCCCTAGACTGCGACCTGTTAGTAGTAGCCGAAGAAATTCCCCTCATTCGTGTAAACCACTCGCCCCTTCTTGTCACCTTCGTTCAACGACATCCTTTTAGGTCAGGACACTCTAGTAGGGCCCTAAAGTAAGGAAGGATGAAGAAGATGCTCGTCCTAAGCGGTGACAGCGATGCAGATAGGCGGTGGCAAGGTGAGACGGCGACGAACGGGTGGAACGGCGAGACGCAGAGACGACTGACGGTTCCGAGCTGCAGCTGTCCGAGCCCACTGCGGAGAAGCTGGATATGGATATGGATACGCGGCTATACCCTTCTGGATCGGGGGATTCCATGGGATGCCCCGATCGGGTCTAGCCAATTTATCTGCTTAATGGGTCTAGCCAATTTATCAGTTATTTTCTTCTTGGTTTCTCTTCCATCAGTCTTCTTTTTGTCCACTCCACCACCAGCATAGGCTGCGGGCCCCTGCCCATGGTGCCGTCGGCGCCGTCGTTGCCTCTATCGTCGATTCCCCGGAAGCCCAGCGCCACCGCCATGTCTCCGCCGCACGGTAGAAACAGAATAAAGTGGGAGGAGATTGGTGAACAATTAGAGGCTAAAAATTTCACAGTGTGTTGGGTAGCAGAAACGCACCTTAGAGATGAGAAGGAACCACCATACACACCAAGCTACTTTTGGATGGGAAGCAACCGGAGGAGAGGTGAACGTAGAGGCGGAGGTAAAGGCATGTTAGTTAAAGGACAAGACTGAGAAAGAGAGAAGGAAAGCTGCAGAGAACACTTATGGCTAAAAGGTAAAGTAACAGGTCCGAAAACCCTTCAGGGGTTTGCTTCCCTGAAAACGGGAAATGACTCAAGGGAGGAAAATACAGAACACTTTTCATGTATATCAAGAACACCAAAGAAATTGGCCTTTATCAGGAAATAATTATTATAGGAGACATGAATGCCGACTTAGAAGAGTTTGACGGATTCACAGATACAACCGGAAAGCTGCTAGAAGGTTTCTGTGATGCCCTGGACCTAGTGTTAGTTAATGCAGAAGTAAAATGCGACGGCAAAATAACGTGGGAACGAAACAACTCACACTCAACAATAGACTGCTGCTTCATGTCCCACAAACTGTATGACAAGTTAGGAAGTATGGAAATAGATGAGGAAGGTACAAGAAGCTTAAGAAGTCACCACAAAAGAATTAAGATTACATTTGGCGCATCCGAACCAGAACAGCAAGCTCAGGAACGAGCGGGTAAACCGAAACTAAGTGAAGCTCATATACAAAACAGTATCGAAAAGCATAGAGAACATAGTATCGTAACAACCAGAAAGATAGTGGACGTATGAGGATCTAATAGGAATCTTTAAAAAGACTTAGAAAAGCACCAAATTAAACAAAGAGGAAAGCAAAAACGAAGACTGAAACCAAAAAGCTGGTGGGATAAGGAGGTCAAAGCAGCCATATTGCGGCACCAAGATGAATCTAGGGAGCATAAGTGGACAAAGGAAAGGGGAGCCTTGCCAGCTGAGGTGCGATCACAATGGGAGAACTTCCAAGAGCGGAAAAGGGAAGCATCAGCTTTAATACAGGCCAAAATTGGAAGTGCCGGAGTGCAGTGGATGATGAAGATAAATAAAAAATATAGGAATGCGGCAAAAAGGTTTTGGGAGCACATTAATGCGCAGGGGAGAAAGACAGAGGATCTCCAACACTTACTGACCACACAGGAGGGAGAAGAGTAGAGGGGAAGAGGCACGTGAATATATTAGGCAGACAATCGAAGAGGCTTTCTCCTAGCTTTAGCAGAGGGAGACAGCGTAAAGCACGGTCAGCAGCAGTGTTGAGGAGGAACAGAATTGTGTAACGATGGGGAAGACTACAAAAATAATGGGACAAGGCAGAAAGCAAGGTTCCAGCAGGTACAGCGACAGGCCCAGACAACATACCCATGGAACTCATAAAGACACTCGAAAAAACAAGCAAATTGAAGTTACGGCATGTGATTAACCAAGTAATCATGGGAGAAGAGGTACCCACTAATTGGGAACTTAGTAAAATGAGACTAATATATAAAGGCAAAGGAAACCAAGACAGCATATCGCCCGATAACGGTTACTTCAGTTCTATACAGATTAGCTATGGAGATAGTAAAGCGTAGAATGGAGCGATGGGCAGAAGATATGCAAATACTGGGCGAGCTCCAAAATGTATTCCGAAGAGATAGAAAACTGGAAGATAACTTATTCGTGCACTCAGTGTATAGAAATAGCAATGAAGAAGCCCAACTCCTTCATGATTAGCTTATTTGGACATCAATGGAGCGTACGATAATGTGAGCCAGGAAAAACTCTGGGGTCAGCTGAAGGAGTATAATTTAGATACAAATTTGGTTAGGTTACTTCAGCAGGTGTACACAGACCAGGCACGTAGCCGGGAGGGGGGGGCATGGGGCCCGGCCCCCCCCGAAATCTTCCATTTTGCTGGGACCTTCTCTCACCCCTCCTCCCCATACAGCATTTTGTCATAGGCGCCCCCCCCCCCCTCCCCGAAACAAAATCCTGGCTACGTGCCTGACACAGACAATAAGGTAGTTATAACATGGGAAGCAGAAACTAGACAACCCGCAGCAATAAAAAGAGGACTCAGGCAGGGTTGTCCACTGTCACCTCTGTTCTTCATGATATATCTCAGCAAAATGGAGAAGAAATGAGAGCAGAGCAACTTAGGTTTTGATGTGAGTTATATGGAAGGAGGGAGAAATGTAATACAGGTAATACCAGGACTGATGTATGTGGATAACATAGTACTCATGGCAGATAAGCAGGATACATTACAGGAACTAGGTGGAACATGTGGAGAGGAAGGGGACACTCTGGGCATGAGTTTTAGCAGTGACAAGTCTGGAGTAATGGTGTTTAACGACGAAAAGAGGGAACCCCTGAGAATACAAGGCATTGTAATAGACCATGTAGGAAAATACGAATATCTGGGAGTCTGGCTCAATGGGAGAAGGAAATATCTAGAGGAACATGAGGAGGATATAATTAGAAAAGGAAAAAGAAATTCATGTATTTTGAAGCTAAAAGCACTAAGGAAACTATAATAGATGTGAAGTAGTCAGTGGTATATGGAAAGGAGTGATGGTACCAGGACTGTCTTTTGGAAATGCAGTACTGTGCATGAAATCAGAAGTTCAATCAGGGTTAGAAATTCGACAAAGAAGCGTAGGCAGATTGGCACTGGGAGCACATTGAAAAACACCAAATGAGGGCGTACAGGGGGACATGGGATGGCCATCTTTTGAGAGCAGGGGGCAATTAGTAAATTGAAATTTGAACAAAGGTTGACGCGAAATGGATGATACGCGCTGGGCACGGAAGGTATTCAAGTATTTATACATGAAAAGTTTAAACACAAAATGGACAAACCGAACCCGAAAGCTTACATTTATATACCTACACACTGGTGATGGGGCTGAGCAGACTACTTCAGGGAAAAGGGGGTGAAAGAGGCAGAGAGGAAAATGAGGGAGGGAAGAATGCAGGAGAAATCAGCTTTAACAGTGTACAGGTCATGAAAGCAGGACATAAGAAAAGAAAATGTGTTTGACAATTCACTGGGAAGTTCTTTGCTGTTCGAGGCGAGAACAGGAGTTTTGAGGACGAGGACATATAGGGCTAAATTTCAGGAGACAGACATATTATGTGCGGCCTGCCATAATGATAGCGAGACACTAAAGCACTTGGTTTTTAAGTGCACGGGGCTTCGCCCTGCCCTCCCTGAAGGGGTAACTAATTTGGCTGGGGACCTGGGTGTTACAGGCGACGATGGAAGGACGGAAGAGAAAAGGATTACAGTGACAAAGAGGCGATTAGAAGATTGGTGGAAATTATCTAGGGAAAATTGAAGGATGGACAACTAACTAGCACAGCTGGGGACATCCGGGACAGAGGAAAATTGGGCCTCCCTCCCGCGTGGCTCCGGCCCAAAGTCTCAACCCTGTCTCCCAGTGGGTCCGGTGCTGAGGTAACGCCGACAAGGTTTGACCAGAGGAAAATTGGCGACTCCCTCGCCGGGGGAAGTGGCAGGAGAGTGATGTTTTTAGTTTTTTTTTGCCCGATCCCCGAAGGTCATTCTGGTGATACCCCACACTGCCTGGTGATAGTTAGGGGGAGAAAAATTGGTCTTAGAAGGGCGGGAGGAATCATATGTTTTTGTCTTTTTAGACTCAGGCTAGGTGGCACAAGCTACCGCCCGTTACAAAGGGTATAGCCGTTAACATCCATCCAACATCCATCCATCCATCGGGCACTTCCAGTTGCAGGTTAGCGTACTCCAGGATTACGTGCTGTAGCGTTTCTTCGGTTCCTTGTGTCCACAGGGTGCATCGCGCGTCGGTGTCCATGTATTTCACCCGAAGTACGCGCGTTCGCAGCATGTTTCCTGGGGCGTCGAACAAAAGTCCACCGCCCCTGCCGTTGTCCATAAAATCGATCTTCCTCACTTCCTGTTTTTTCCTGCTGCTACAAGGCAAGTGCCGGCTTCTGTCCCGCCTTCTCCACCCACCGTTGAGTCTCGGTCTCGGTGACTCTCGTGCGAATATTTCCCATTTGCTGTTCTAGAGTCGGGTAAGGAGAGCGCTGCTTATGTTATACCTGAGGGCCAGCTGGCGTGTCCGTCGCACCCACCTTGTCGAGAGGCTCTTGAGGGGGATGTATTTGAAGGCCTGTTTTGCCCACCGCCCTTCCTGCATTTGGCAGAGGCTGTCGTTGGAAGCCAGCTTGGCCCGGGCCTCTCTGGCATCGAAGCTGGACCACCCCATGTCCCCCTGCACTGCCTCATTAGGTGTTCCTCGGGTGGCTGTCCCACTTCTGGGC
This sequence comes from Ixodes ricinus, assembly GCA_037355805.1. NCBI lineage: Eukaryota > Metazoa > Arthropoda > Arachnida > Ixodida > Ixodidae > Ixodes > Ixodes ricinus. Next base: position 17,394 of record JAZHYW010055034.1, on the reverse strand, counting down.
CCGTTTGCTCGAAGCCGGTTACACTTTAACTGCGGTTAAAGTTAACTGCCCTTCCCTACTAGGTACCTGCAAGTGCCTAGCGAAGTTTGACGAGGGCCGGATGAGCGATAGCTCCGTGTTTTATTATAGGGAGGTAGCTGATGTCACCTACTGGTTGTAGCAAATATAAGTGACTTCCGTGGAGAAGTTCTGGCGTACCTCTAGGCACTCACGCGTGCGGGGCGACAGACACAGAACTCCATTTCCAAAGATGAGATCCGGCACTGCCACCATCTTCCACACCACCCGGGAGATCTCGAGACGGCTGTAACCCCAGAGGGCCCTGGCGGTTGATATTCCCGACTGGAACTCCTGCTCTTAGCCTGGAGCCTGGTCTTATGGTCTTCGATATGGTTTTGGCCCTCCTGGATGTGGAACCCCAGGCACTTGTATTGTGCTACCCACGGTACTTGTTCTCCCTGGATTCTCAGGTCTTCTGCCTCGGTGTCTCCTCTGTCCCCGAAGCCCACCAATACGACTTCTTAGAACTCAAAGTTAGCCCCAGTGCCGCCCCCATTGCGTTGCACTCGCTCATGAGGGCCTGCAGGCGCTCATGCCGCCATCTGGCCTGTTTGCCACATTAGTGATCACGTGACGTTAAGATGGCTGCGCCCAGATGTGGGCCAGATCAGATTGGCCGGATCACGGTCGGCAGATGTGTGGTGCCTGGCATGGGCGTACCAATCCGGGGGGGGGCAGGAAGCAGCGCCTGCCCCCCAGTTCTCAGCTTGTGTGTGTGTGGGGGGGGGGCAAGGCAACAGTCCTATCTGCACCATCCCTGATCAGCTCCTTTTCAGCCAGCAGGTTTCGCATGAGCTTCAACATGTGGTATGCATCTAAGATTGCGTAAACCCTTCTTGACGGGTCGGAGGGGTGGGGAAACCAGCTCTTCATTCTTGGTTTCGCCAGGCTCACCCCAAGTGCTATGAGCATAGATAGGCTGCAGCTTATGCCGTAACACGTCACAGAGATGCAGTCCGAAACCAGCCTCCTTCAATTTGATCAGGTACTGCTGGACCGAATTGGACTGAACAGTGCCGTCGAGTCCACCAGTCAGGGCCTATCCGAGAGGTAGCTTCCAGTTGCGGTTGACGGAGACTGCCAGGAAAACAAGCGCGTGCTTCGCATATGCAATGCAGTTGTTTTTGAGGATGCTATGGGCCAGGTCGCAGTAGCCTACGACTTCATTGCTATCCCAGTCCGCTTGCTTCTTTACACTAATCTCATCCACCATCAGGCTGATGAGGAGAGGTCTTTTCTGAGCTTCCTGGAAGACTTTTTCAAAGCATTTCTTTGTGAAGTCCGGCCTCGCGCCGATCACGACTGCCCATTTCCGAAGTGCGCTGGGGTGAGGCAGTTTCACATGTTTTCGCAGAAATTTGTAAGCTTTGGCCCAATAGAAATGAAGTGTCAAGGCAAACTTGCGCACATCTTCCGAGTAGCTGTTGTTAGCCCTTCCAGTATTTTTCAGCAGGATGTATCGCAGTGTGCCACTGAAGATGTTCTGGTTGAGGTAGCTGTGCCCTAAATTTCTTCAGCAAAGCATTAAGTTTTTTTTTCACGCTTTTTTTTGCTTTTTTTTTGCTTGTTTCACGATCTTGTCTTTTGCAGCTTGCGCTTGATGGTAGCTAGAAGCATACTGTTCCGTCGTGGAGAGACAACTATGTAGCTGTGGTCGCCAGAGAGGGTGGCTGGCCGCGAGGATCGGAGCTTCAGGACTGCTTGACGCTGTTTCAGGTAGTGCTGTTGATGGGGCTTGTGGAGATGGAAAGTCATGGTGAATTCCACTCGTAGATCCGGAGCGCTTTCCAAAATCCGCGAGGGAGGCACAGTTCTGCTCCGTAAGACCCGCTCCGAATGGACGAGCGGAAGATGGACTCGCATTTCTGGAGCGACCCACCGACCCGCCCGAGACCAAAGCCTGAGACGGTCGGCCGTTCAAAATGGCCGCTGCTCGAACTTCGACAAGCCGACAAACACCTCAGCCGACTGATCTTTTCAACGAACAGTCACAACTGTCACTGTTAGGTTCAGAAATAACATGCGACACAGGCCAGGCGGAAATATTCGTCCCATGGAGCCCGTGTCACAAATAACGAGGAAGACGTCCGCGTTCGCCACCGTCACATACCTTTCGGCCGCCTCGAAGTGGCGGGGCCCGCACAGCGATCGCCATTGGCGGAGCTCAGATTGCTGGTAAGACTGTAATAAACACGAAGAGGTAACAAATTATCACTTGCACGGTCGTTGCCTAATCTGTTCTTGCTTTATTGCACGAAAAAACGCCGGCGGCATGCAGTGTAAAAAGGTAAACAATCATTGGCTGCAAAATGAACATGCCTATAACCTTACGTCTGCCTCCGGATTTTCTGTCGATCTTCTGCTCCTTCTTCCTCTCAGAATCACAGATGTCAGCTATTACGATTTGCCACGCTCCAGTCCTGGCTTTGTATCCCTGATCTATGCGAGGTAGAAGCGTTCGAGCCGTAACAACTGACGCATCCGAACAGATTCAACTCCCATCCGTCGCTCGCCAACCTCGCCGCGCATGCGCCTCACCGAGTTAAAGGAAATGACGTAGCGCGCTTCTGTCAACTTCCGCCGAGAACTGCAGTATTCCACGGAGCGGTTGTGGCACGATTTGGGGCGTTCCATGGGGTCAGCGCTGCCAGAGGTATACAAGTGGAAGATGACCAACTCGAGCCAGATCTGCGAGCGGAATATGCGCGCTCCAAATGGAGCGCTCGAGATCTGCGAGCGGAATTCGCCATCAGTCTCGGGGGGACCGTTGAGATTGGACCACTTAAAAGGTGGAGGGAAAGTCAGTTCGGAGGTGTTGTTGAGGTCTGACTGCTCGAAGGGGTAACAGTGTGGACGCTATTCCTTGTTTGAGTTTAGTCTTGCCAACAAGCCTGTGAAAGCAGTAATTTTTTTTAGTGCTCTGAACACAGCTGGAGAACTTGGTGGGAGTCCAGTGTATGCATTTCATTTCCTGCAGTCATGCCTGGAGAAGTTCTGGGTTTATCAGTGGAAATCTGCGGCAAACAACGAGGTCTGACTGTCAAAACACCGAAACATCACTGTCTTTCAATAAAACAAATACATATTTGTGCATTTCTAATTATTGTTTGTGTGCATTTTATTCTAGAAACATATGCTTATTTTAAACTACCCTTTTGTCTCATTTATATGGCACTGATAATTGAAGTTTCTGCAACATCTGTTGCAAGTATGACGAGCAGGTAAGTTGAAATGTTTCAAACCCAATTTAGAGTAGTTGAGATAAGGTGCTTCCACCAAGGAGCAACTTTCAAATACGCAAGGTTGTCCTAAATAAATGTGCCCAAAACAGCTAGTTTAGATCCAATGAATGTGCTTGCTTGCCTATCGCGCATTTAAATGTATTATAATAATGCGGCTTGATAACGCTGCTCGAAAATGCGGGCAAGACCGCAACAGTTGGAAACAGTTGGCCGCAATAATCTGAGAGTTAGTAAAAAGTTTACCCGTGGAATGTTATCGCCGAGTTCTTCTGGTACCTGTTAGTACGGTTAGGAGCCGCGCACAAATGCGGCATAGTTTTTAGTAGTTGAACTTGCGTTAGAAATAACATGGCAAAGGAATCGGACATGACGAGCTGACAACCTCTGAACCACATGCAGGAATATACGCAGTCGACTGCTACCTCTCGACCGCAAAATCAAGCGAAGCTTGATTGTAGTCAATGTTCCAGATTACTTTGTTACATTAGTTATAAGCACTACAAAAGTGTGTCACTTTGTCAACACTGCAGTAATAACCAAAACCACAACAACAACAAAAAAGCGCCAAAAATGTCGTCTGCTACTTTTTGCACGCCCTAGCTGCTGTTGTTAATTCCACAAAATGCCCAAACCCGCATCTTCCAGCGATAATACGAAATCGGCATACACATATCAAGGATCAAATCGGCGCTTCCATTCTCAAAATACAAGCGTCTGGGAGGTTAACCCCCATGACAACGGTGCACATTTCAAAATTGCACTGTGGTGGAAGCACTTTGCAGCACACATGTCGGATTTTAAACATTTAAAACATACATCAATTAGATAGTTTATTGTCTAATGCATCTGAGAATGGTTATGTAGTTACTTCCCAAGTAACTACAAGAATATGGGCCGAGTACGTTCGACGCTGGTGAGACGTATACCTAGAAGAAAATGGGCCGTGTAAGTCCGACGCACCTACAAAAAAAAAATCGACCGGGTACGTCCGACGTGATCACCTGAATCCTTGAGTCTTGTGCCAGTCATGCAAAACCACCAAAACGTCTCACGCATTCCTTCTCGGCTTCCAATCGCAGATATTCCATATGCCCTGCATACCATCAACATTCCGATGGTCGAGTGCAGCGAGAATGCAAAACTTTCATGCGAGATATCCACGCGATGTTCGACATATACGGCCGATTCTATCGGATCGGTGCCCATATCTGGTCAGACCTTATGCGATACGTGCATATCTGGTCCTATTTGTTCAACGTCTGCCTTGCCAAACATGGCAGACATTGGAGATTTACCATTTTCCCACAGCACGATCATCGCGGTTCAATGCGACTCGCACCGCCGCTGCCGCCGTCGCCGCGCGTGTGTGTGTATGCGTTGTAAGAAGAGAGTAGGGGTAAAGTGAGGGCCAATCGTGTACGCGCACTGCGTCGCCGCGCCCACAACCGCAACGATTGGCTCTCATTCTTCCCCTACTATCTCAACGACTAGAAGGAAAACTCAAAAACGCTGATTGGCTGAAGAAAAAAAAATGGCGTCGCTTCTGGTTATGTTATTACAGCGGAGCTGTTAAGGGCTAGTTTCCCCAGTATCGTGTCCGTCAGCAAACAAATGATGACACTAAACTCTGGAGCAGCTACTGCCACCTATGAGCGAGTGGCAGCCAGACAATCGGCTTGCCGGTTGTCTGGTTGCCGCCATCGCTCTATAGATGGTGGCAGCCATTACCTCATTCACACCATAGTACAGCTTCGCTGGTCTTCCTCTTCACCAAAATAAAACGATTGAAAATGTTGTTTTTTGTTTTGTTTTAAATAATGTCATTGGATTTAGTTTTAAACAACCAGGTAGAGGTAAAGTGAACTGAAGGAGGGGTAGTGAGCTCAGCGAGCGCTCACGGCTGCGGCACTTGGTGTCGACGGCTCCAAAGGGCGCCACTGAAGCATGGGCTGGACGAAGCGGGTTACCAGAGCAGCTCGCATTACATTTGCTACGCGACTAAACACTCTTTGCTGAATCTTTTGAGCTCGAAATGTTTGCTGCTTTAGGGTCCAAACTCCACAAAATAGATATGCGACACACAAGTGACGCAATTCGTCTGACTGTGTTCGCTCTGCGTGTGGTATACGAACCAGAAATGTGCGACGTGCAAGGCGAACGCCGCCAGACCAATGCGGAGAGCAAGTCGTCTGCTTCTTGCGCAGGAGTTTCGCTGACGTCAGAACGACGCCGAGCTCTGATTGGCTTAGATTGAAAGAATAATGGACAGACCGTGCACTTTTTGAATTAACTTGAGACTGCGGTAGAGAACAAAACATCAAAACGTAAAAGAGACAGAAAATAGACAGGACGACGTCGTCCTGTCTATTCTCTCTTTCTCTCTCTTCTCACCGAAGTCTCAGGTAAATTCAACGTGGTTAAGTATGGTACCTGGAACGCGTCTCCGACTGGGTGTGTTTAGCGCGTCCAAAAAGTGGTCCCTCCATTTCCGCCTGATGACGTCATAAAAGTGTCATGCTGTCGCCGGTCGCGATCCTGGTGGCGTCCCAACAGCTGTGGTGTATATGGCAGACGCCTGTTCTGCTGTAGGTCGTTCTCCACTGTGACAGCCCACGGAAGCTACAGCAGCCGGAAGATGGGACGCCTGAGACGCTGTGACGACAGCGACACTCGCGTTCGCTCGTGCTTTTCGCCAGCATTTCTACGGCCAACCGCCAGGATCGCAACAGGCAACAGCATGACACTCCGGCTTCTGTGACGTCATTTGTTGCCACTTGGGGACCACTTTTGATGTATGGGCGGGATAGGACGCTAAACACACCAGTCGGAGACGCGATCCAGGCACCATAGTTAAGACTGCGGTCCCACGGCAGCCATCTTGAACAAGGCGTTAGTTCAACCAATAGATGGCGACACGCACCCGTTGGTGGCCGAAACATTGGTTCACGGTGGGATGGCTCGAGCACCATCACGTTCCCCTCGTGGCCTTGCTCGCGCCGCTGCCAGCTGTGCTCAGCTGGCTCGATAGCGTGGCCCAGCAAACGCATGTATGCGAGAATGTCAGGCTGGGTATAAATTTTTCTCCTGATATAGACGCTTTACACACGCGCCAGATTGAGCCGCCATAGCCGACCTTCTCTTGTTTTACCGAGATACCGAGCCACTGAAATTGGTGTGGACGAGCCTCCACAATGACCAATGCTGGGGAGAAAGACAGAATAAAATCTAAGATGGCAATAACCTGGCCTGCTATGGTAATAATCAAGTGAAGTAAACGTAATAAGGGGAAACAAAAACTGAAGGTCAGTTATGGCGGCGCCCATGCACAGCTGCTGCAAAGCGTCTATAGAGAGGTGTAGGGTGCCTCAATGTCCTTCTGTTTAGGGTGATGCCACCCTTTGTAGTACCCGATGCCGACAGCACGCGCTCACGGGGAAAATATAAAGAAATCGACGAAAACAAAATGTCGCCATAGCACAGTCAGCGCCACAGACGCGTGCAGGGACACGCTCTTTCACGCGCTTCTGAACAAAAAAGGAAAATAAAAGTGTGGGACAAAATGGCCGGATGACTCCACCCTAAGCAAAAGCGCACACGAAGGCTGCCCTAGGGAGGTGCGGGTTCGGCGGTTGTCACGGGCTTTCGCCCGCCGACAACCGCCGAACCGCACCTCCCCCTAGGGTGCCTTCGGCGGTTGTGCCTTCGGCGGCCGCCCGTGACAGCCGCCGAACTGCACCTCCCTTAGGGTGCCTTTGGCGGTTGTGCCTTCGGCGGTCGCCCGTGACAGCCGCCGAACCGCACCCTCCCTAGGGTGCCTTTGGCGGTTGTGCGCTTCCGGCGGTCGCCCGTGACAACCGCCGAACCGCGCACTCCCTAGGGTGCCTTCGGCGGTTGCGCCTCTCGGCGGTCGCCCGTGACAACCGCCGAACCGCACCTCCTGGGTGCCTTGGCGGTGGTTGTGCCTTCGGCGGTCGCCCGTGACAACCGCCGAGCCGCACCTCCCTAGGGTGCCTTCGGCGGTTGTGCCTTCGGCGGTCGCCCCGTGACAACCGCCGAACCGCACCTCCCTGGGTGCCTTCGGCAGGTTGTGCCTTCGGCGGTCGTCCGTGACAACCGCCGAACCGCACCTCCCTAGGGTGCCTTCGGTGGTTGTGCCTTCGGCGGTCGCCCGTGACGAGACCGCCGAACCGCACCTCCCTAGGGTGCCTTCGGCGGTTGTGCCTTCGGCGGTCGCGCACGTGACAACCGCCTGGTGCTTCGCACCTCCTGGGGTGCCTTCGGCGGTTCGCTCGCCTTCGGCGGTCGCCTGTGACGACCGCCGGACCGCACCTCCTAGGGTGCCTTCGGCGGTTGTGCCTTCGGCGGTCGCCCGTGACCGCCGAACCGCACCTCCCTAGGGTGCCTTCGGCGGTTGTGCCTTCGGCGGTCGCCTCGTGACAACCGCCGGGACCGCGGCCTCCCTAGGGTGCCTTTGGCGGTTGTGCCTTCGGCGGTCGCCCGTGACAACCGCCGAACCGCACCTCCTGGTGCCTCCGTTGGCGGCGGTGCCTTCGGCGGCCGCCGAACCGTCCTCCCAGGGTGCCTTCGGCGGTTGTGCCTTCGGCGGTGGCCGACAACCCGCCGAACCGCACCCTCCCTAGGGTGCCTTCGGCGGTTGTGCCTTCGGAGGTCGCCGTGACAACCGCCGAACCGCACCTCCCTAGGGTGCCTTCGGCGGTTGTGCCTTCGGCGGTCGCCACGTGGCAGCCGCCGAACCGCACCTCCCTAGGGTGCCTTCGGCGGTTGTGCCTTCGGCGGTCGCCCGTGACAACCGCCGAACCGCACCTCCCTAGGGTGCCTTCGGCGGTTGTGCCTTCGGCGGTCGCCCGTGACAACCGCCGAACCGCACCTCCCTAGGGTGCCTTCGGCGGTTGCGCCTTCGGCGGTCGCCCGTGACAACCGCCGAACCGCACCTCCCTAGGGTGCCTTCGGCGGTCTGTGCCTTCGGCGGTCGCCCGTGACAACCGCCGAACGCACCTCCTAGGGTGCCTTCGGCGGTTGTGCCTTCGGCGGTCGCCCGTGACAACCGCCGAACCGCACCTCCCTAGGGTGCCTTCGGCGGTTGTGCCTTCGGCGGTCGCCCGTGACAACCGCCGAACGCACCTCCCAGGGTGCCCTTGGCGGTTGTGCCTTCGGCGATCGCCCGTGACAACCGCCGAACCGCACCTCCCTAGGGTGCCTTCGGCGGTTGTGGCCTTCGGCGGTCGCCCGTGACAACCGCCGAACCGCACCTCCCTAGGGTGCCTTCGGCGGCTGTGCCTTCGGCGGTCGCCCGCACAGCCGCCGAACCGCACCTCCCTAGGGTGCCTTCGGCGGTCTGGCCTTCGGCGGTCGCCCGTGACAACCGCCGAACCGCACCTCCCTAGGGTGCCTTCGGCGGTTGTGCCTTCGGCGGTCGCCTTGCAGCAACCGCCGAACCGCACCTCCCAGGGTGCCTTCGCGCGGCGGTGTCGACGGGCTTTCGCCCGTGACAACCGCCGAACTTAAATCTTACCAAGAAGGAATCAATTGTTGAGTGACGTGCCAATATTCTATCAATGAAAACTTCTTCTGCAGGAATGCACACTCAGTAGACTCAATATTCCAAGACACCAATTGGAAGCGGACATCAAGTAAACTATTTCGCGATTTACGGTACCTACCTCACCATTATAATGACGACTGAAAATAACGTCACGAAATATTGATGTTTCACAGGATCCGGAAGATTTTGTAAAGGTTGTTACATTATAGTTCCCAGAAAACAAGCGCCGTTGCAATATTTTCGGAACTACCGGCACACATTATGTTGTAAGTACAGCTTAGGAGGAGTATGATGAAAACCATCAGAATAAATAGAAAGACGTTTATTTGCAATGAAGACGCTATGAACGAACGGCGTTTAGCGGCGGCAAGTTAGTGAGCGTATCGGAATTTATAAGTTCACGTGATTGCTAATCTATGGACATGTGGACAATGACGACCTGTTTTGTCGGGAGATGGAATAGCGGTGATGACCTGATATCGGACGACTCGTGTCAGACGAACAAGCAAGTTTCTTCTCAGCGAATGGTAAGCGTCCAGTGTCAAGCACAGCACGTGGCTACCGACGTTGTCGACGTTTCGAACACTTACCACTTTCGACAAAAGTGCTGGCACCTGGGCTAACTTTGTGGAAAGAGTCGAAGGCTTCCTCGAGTCCAGCGCCATCATGAACTGTAACTGAAAACGATCCACTATTCAGTTTGTGGATGGCGAAACGTATCCGCATCTGTGGAGTCATGGTCGATGCGTACTCTAAGTGGTTGGAAGTTTACACGATGCCTGCCACGATCCGTACAAACGCGTCATTGACGTCCTACGCTCTCTTTTCCCTACTTCTGCCCTGCCGAAAATACTTTTCTCTGATAACGCGCCAAATCTTGCCTCAAATAAAATAAACAAGTCCCCCCCCCCAAAAAAAAAAGGCATCAGGCATCACATTACTGCACCATACCATCCTGCAACTAACGGAAAGCAGAACAGATGGTGTGCGAAACGAAGAAAGCCCTATTGAAGCTTACGGAAGAAGCAGTTCAGTGAAGAATCACCAAGTTCTTGTTCCAGCAGCACGCGACGGTCTCATCTTACACAGTAAAAACACCCGCCGAAGCAATGTTCGGCGGACGAAGAGCCACACCTCGATTTCATGATACTATGGCTCATGATTGAAGATCGATAGATTCCCAGATCGGGAGTAATGGCAGTTTATTCGGTCGGACAACTCGTCTACGTGAGGAATTTCAGTGGAAGTTGGGCCTTCCATGTAAAACTTGAGTAGAAAAGGCTCTTTGTTGGTTGACCAGAAGGTGTCATCCCTCTGAATACGCTGGATATCATGGAAAGACGGTACTATGCGAGATGGACGCAAAACTCTGGCTCCCGTAGGGAGCCTATACAAGAACTCTACGTGCCACACCCCTTGAACGCCGTCTAGACGCTGTCTTTCGAAACGTATGTATTCCATAGAATACACACGGCTGCAATTACCATAGCAGCCGTCCGGCGCGTCAAACGACGGGAGGCGAGTCGTGGTGGGTGAGGGGATATACTGCTCGTGCAAGCAGCACGTCTATGACAGGGTGTAAGATAGATAGGTGGGAAAACGAGAGCCAAATGAGCGACCCGATTGTGTTACCCCCGGGTTTCTCGTTTCTAGTGGCGCCATCTATGTGGAGCACCGCGAACTCTCGCTCCGGGTGGCCGAACAAGTGGGGCGACCGGTGGCAACCGGCTAAACTGACGGAGATTTTTTGATGATGATGATGATGATGATACTGCGGCTGCTCCCTTTGTAACGGGCGGGCTCGATTACTCGTGCCCAAGCCTGGGGGTGAATTCAGCGCCCCCTGTGTTGTGTATGATGCCACCAATCCTCCAGTCGTCTTTTTGTCTGCTCGATGGTCTTCCAAACGGCTTCAGTAGTATTGGCTCTCTCGCTTGTTGTCGAGAAGCCCAGCGCTGTCGCTAGAGGCGGGACACCTTCGTGTAGTCGGTTCGCCTCTTCGGTGGGAGGAGTCACAGATGGCCGGATTCCGCCACAACGGAGTATGATGTGCTCCGCGGTTTCGCTCTCACCCTCGCATACTCGGCATACAGTCGACTGCACATTATTGTCGAAGCGCTGTTTGTACACCAGTGTGCGGAGGGCTCCCGCACGAGCCTCGAACAATAGGCGGCTGCCCAAGCTGTTGTCGTACAGCCGCGTCTCTGCCGTGATTTGCTGTTTTAACTCCGCATACATGGTAAGGGTTGACTTTGTCCGGGCAGCCTCCAGCCATTGCACATTCTCCTGTTCGCGAACCCTCTTCCGCACCAGAGACTCCCATTCCCTCTCTGTGGTCGCCTCCACTGGTTCTGTGAAGAAGCCGAACTTTTTCTCAAGTTGGTAAAGGCGCTTTCGCCAACGGCTCTGCAGAGAAGTCATATGTGTGTATACGAACAGCCTCTTGGCCCAGCGACACCGGTCCATGAGTCGAAGCCGCCCGTCATAGGAAACCTTGCTTGTCGCCTCCCTTGCTTCGAAAGACGACCAGCCCAGGTCCCCCTGCACTGCCTCATTCGCCACCGTGCCATGGCAGCCCAGCGCTTGGCGTCCCACTTCTCGTTGACTGCGCTCCAAGGCGGTTCTTGTGTCCCCTGGTACACACACCACTGCGTTGGCGAACGTCAAACCTGGCACCACCACCGCCTTCCACATTTCGCGGCTCACTACGAATCTATTACAGCACCATAGGCTGCGCTTACGGAGGATGTTAGCTCCCCGTGTGGCGGATTGACGGAGGTGGACGTAATGATCTTTCAGATAGTCTGCCTCGTTGGACAACTCAACACCTAGGTACTTATACTTGTTCAGTACCGGTAATACGTCAAGGCCCAATCTGAGGCTATCGAGCTTTTCTTTCTCAGTGCCCGCGAATTGTATCACGGCGGACTTGGATGTGTTGTACTTGAGACCAAGCACGGCAGCCTCATCTGCACATATGTCGAGAAGTTGCTGCATCGCCGTTGCACCGCCCGCCGTCAGCACAATGTCGTCCGCAAAGGTCAGACCCGGTAGCACCCAGTTCACGGCCTCTCCATTTTCAACGTGCAGTAGCGAGAAGCCCAGTCCTGAATCTATCAACCGCTCCTCTAGTCGCGCGACATACAACATGTAGAGAAGCGGCGAGAGTGGGCATCCTTGGCGCAATCCACGTGTTACAACGATTTCTTCTGATCTGACCTCTCCCACCTGGGTTGTCACCGTGTTGCCTGTGTATAAGCGATTAATAAGCTCGGTCCACTGTGTCGGCATATCGAGCTGCTCCAGCCTTGATAGAAGCTTGTCGTGTGGAACGCTGTCATAAGCCTTGGCGACGTCTAAGAAGGTGCATATAAGTCTTCTCTCCTCTTTTCGAGCCACTTCTATGCACTGTGTAAGGGTGTACACGTTGTCCTCCAGTCGCCGGCCACGACGAAACCCTCCTTGGAGCTCCGTGAGAAGACCCTTTTTCTCCGCCCATGTTGTCATGCGCTCTTTCAGGATGCTTGCGAAAATTCTGTACACAATACTGGTTACTGTAAGGGGCCTGTAGTTCTGAAGGTAGCGCCGATCTCCTCCTTTCTTCGGCACAAGCACAACCTTACCTCGCTTCCAGTCTCTAGGTACAGGCTGTCTTCCGATGAGAATGTCCGTGAAGATCTCAGCCAGGTGTTCTCTCGAGTCCTTTTGCAGTGTTTTGAGGACGCATGCTGGTATCTCGTCTAAGCCTGGGGCCGTGCTGCTTTTGACGTGGGCCAGAGCACGTACAATTGATACCAGGCCAATCTTCTCGTCGGAACTCGCGAGAGTACATTCCGTGCTGCTCTCTGTGGTGATTGTTTGGCACGGCGCCGTTTCCTGTGGTGCGAACACTTCCATCAAATGCTCTGTGAGACACTGGTCAAGCGCGTCCACCTCAAATCCTGTGCGCTCGTCTATGATGACTGGAGTTTGATCCCTGCCGTCCAGGGTTCCCAGGTATTTCCAAAACTTCCTGGGCGCATCTTTCCCACTTGACCGTATTTCCCTAATTTTATCTAGGTCTGCAGCAGCCAGCTTTTGTTGTACCAGTTGTTTGGTGGCGTTCTTTTGTTCCTGGTACATTTTCCACTTTTCTGCAATCTCGTGGCTGGACCCCGTGTGGAGTGCGAAACGGTGCTGCCGATTCACCTCTTTTCGCAATTGGATTGCAGCTTGGACCTCTCCATCCCACCATCGCTTCCGTCGCCTTCGGCCACCATGGCTCTTTGTTGAATGCTGTCTTATCAGTTGTTTTAGTGTATCTACGTATTCCACGTACCCTGATACGTTCTTCCTCTGGTCGCTCTTCTCAAACATTTCAACTACATTAGCCGCAGCTGCGTGGGAAAGACACGGCCGACTTGTGTCCTGCCGCTTGTTGCTCTCTTTATTCCACACTCCTTTAGACAGCTGAAGAGTAATTCTGTTGTGATCACTGCCTAGGCTATTCTCCCCCGCTTCGTCAATTTGGACGCGTAACAGGTATCGCCCCAAATGATGTGAGATCAGGGCATAGTCAATGCAAGATTTGCTGTCGCGTGCATTCCATGTATATTGACCTTCACAATTGGAGCGTAGGTTGATTACTTCTAAGTCTAGCTCTTCCGCTATTTTTCGTAGCATGCGCCCGTTGTCGTCCTCCCGTCCATCCAACTCGTGTATATGTCCATTAAAGTCTCCCATGATTAGCAGATCTTTTCCGGTTGCCACTGTCCGTGCGTCGTTAGCTATACACTCCATAGATAGACGGTTCTCCTCACGACGCGCGCTTCCCACCGAGAGGTACAGAACACACACTGCCACAGGAAAACCTAAAAGTTCCCCAGTTAACCACATATGTTCCTTGCACCCCTGGAGCTCTCTTTGCCAGTCTGACCCACTGCGCCAAAAGGCCCCCACTCCGCCTCCACGTCGCTGTCCTTCTGCACGATTGCATCCTGCCCAGCGCCAATCGGGGTGTGCAGGGGTTCCTCAATATCTCTCATATGAGTTTCCGCCACTCCGAACAGCAACATATTTGCAGCCTCCATTTCTTGGAAGAGTTCTTGCCACTTCTGTTCTCTACGCGCTCCTTGTAGATTTAAGAACCCCGCTGTGACCGTTGCCTGCTGTCGGCACTTTCGTTTTCTTCTTCTACCTCCACTCTTGCGCCGGTTATTGTTGAAGGAATGTGCTGCGGCGCTCTCTGCCTGAAGCACTTTTAGTTCACCCATCCTCGCTCGAGCTTCATACGCTGCTGCCTCGCCCTTTGTGGCGTCGTGTTGTAAAAATAGAGTGGGCGCGGCAGGAGTGGTGGGTGCAATGGAGCCGCAAGTCTCACAGGCATTCCCTGTGGCAGGGGCATTGTAGATGGCACTGCCATACCCGGGCCATATTCTTGACCCCCCACCGCGTTTATCTGTGTGTTGCCGATTGGTTCCATGGCGATGGGAGACCCATATAGTTCGTGAGTGAGGTCGGCAGTTGGGGCTTGGACTCTCCGATAGTTGTTGGGAAACACTGGGTCGCTCAGGTAGTGAATCTGTCGATGCGGGTCTATTTCTTCTGCAGCATAGTATAGATCTTGTGTGGGGGGTGGTAGGGGACACTGTGTGCTTGAACAACACGAAGTGTACGTCTCTTTTCGTGTTCCGCTTGGGTTTCCTCGCCCCTTACCATCTGTACTGTACCTTGGAGCCCATCTGTGCGCCCCCTGTTTTGATATCTTTTTTTCCGGTTGCCTAAAAAACGACTCGCTACCGCCCCCACAATCTCAGACACGACTTTCACTCTTTCTTTCTGGTAGTGTAGTCCATCTTTTTCCATCGCTCTTTCTGTCATGCCATGAGAGAGGTCAATGAACTTTGCTCTGATCACCTTGCACAGTCGCTTAAGTTTGGCATTAAGCAGCATGGTGGCGGCCCGTAACCCCTTTCCTCTGCTGCCAATCTCTGGGACGGAGCAGATGGCTAGTGCCGACTTTCGTTTTGACCACCTCGTCTGTAGGCGATTTACGATTGAATCGGGATTTTCGCCTTGGAGGATGTCATTGACGCCTATATGTAATATATACATGCGGGGAACCGTTCGTGCCTGTTCCTCATATGTGTCGATGAGTTGATGGATAACATCGACCGTAGCTTTTCTATTGAGTAAAATCTCAAGCCTCTTGGGATCACGGACCTCATCGTGTAACGTTGTCGCAATGCGTGCGACATTGCTATCTCCAGCGAAAATAACCTCTCGCGTGACTCCGTGTGGGGGTCGAACTTCGGCTCCAGATTTGCCTTTACCATTATGTTCTCCCGACATCTTTGCGCTTGTTGGTTGTTCTTGAAAGGTAACATCTACTGCCTGGTTGGTCTCGATTATGCCTCCTTTGGGGTCTTGTGTGATGTTTAAGCTACCACAGGATAGATGTTTCTGACACTGCGCCGTTTGCTGGGCATACCTGCTCTGTGCCAGCTCTTCCATCTCCTGGGTGCTATTTTTTATGTTTTGACGCACGTTTGTGGGTTCATTGTCCTTGTGTAAATCCAGTTGATGACTCCCCTCTATCTCTGAGGTTTCTGGTAACTTGGACGTTGTTTGGGAGCGATTCTTGGACCAGGTTGGAATGTCTTTGGAAGTAGACGTTGTGTCTCGCCCATTCGCTGCGTCTTCAGGTGTACTCTCTTCGCGTGTCTTCATGGTACACCCCTCCTGGTTGTCTTGAGAGTTCTCTGGTGACTCCACACGCAGGTCGTTTAGCTGAACAGTCAAGAGTCTGTTGAGCCTTGTCTCTAGCCCTTCACAGCGGGCAATCAAACCCACCAGTGCCTCACGACCTTCCACCGTCTCTCGCCATTTCTTCTCGGATCTTTCAAACAGCAGTGCCATTTGAGCCATATTTTTCCTGTCTGTGTCCACTTGATATAGTCGCTCAGTAAGCTGTCTCACTTGGATTTCAAGGTTTTCAATTCTCTCCTGTTGAGATCTCTGCTGCGTACAGTCCAGTGAGGTTCGCACAGTGCAGTTATAGTCGGCAGTCCTTAGCTTATCTACGCTCACATGCTCCACCTCATTTTGCGGGGTGTCTGGTAATGTCAAGCAGCAATCACTTACTTCCTGCTTTCTCTCATCTCCAACTATCTCAGTGAACGGCGCACTGTCCTGGTTGATGCTCCCAGGTGACTTGGCCTTCTGACCAGCGACCGGGCAGGTTGTGGCTGGCCAACCTTTTCCTGTGATATGGCGTTCTGGCGTAGCCTGGGTCAGTGCATCAGACGTCAACCGTGTGGTTAGGTGATGTTGATCCGGGTTTTCCTGGACATCAGACGTGGTCCCTGCCCTTGAGAGCTCCTCAGCGCAATCAACGTATTCTTCCGTATCAGAATTAATCGCTTTCAGGAAAATTATGTTGGCTTCGGAACACACTTCTTCTTCATTCTCCGCCACGGTGTTGTCCAGTCGCTCTACAGAATGAATACCCTGCTGGGTATCTGTCGATAGATCTGGCTGAAGATCTCTGAGAGCTTCAGTGGTAGCCTGCAATCGTTCTAAAAGTTCGTTTTTGTTACCGGTGGTAGAAAGACCCCGTGCTTTCAGCTCCCGTTTCAGATCGAGAACCTTCATACAGGCTGACTTTTGATGATGATGATGATGCGGCTGTTCCCTTTAGATCGGGCGGGCTCAGTAAACAATATTCTGCAAGCCTGAGGGGCTTTGCGTGTTATCGCCCCTCAGAGTAGATCTCTTCTACCGCGGTGCCTCCAATCGTCTCTTTCTGTTGCCCCTGACAGACGGCCCTATAGGGGCCGCTGGGTGCCAACGTAGTCCTCGTTCCGAGGAAGGCCTGTCCGCTGGTGCGGGCTGGCCTAACCTCAATGGTTTGGCGTCCATCTCCAGTAAACAGTGAAGCCCATAATACTTCGGCAAGCTCCAGGGGCTTTGAAGGTTCCCGGTCGTCGTCTTCGTGACCGGGATGGCCGGAGTCCCGCACATTCCCAGTACAATGTGCTACCGTTTCGTCGTGGGCCCCGCACACCCGGCACACGCTGGTGGTCACGGTAGAGATCGAAGTGTCGTCTCGTAAGACAGAGTCCTTAGTGCCCCCGGCTCGTGCCTCAAATAGCAACGACTGCCCAGCGCTATTATGCATGTAGCCCAGCTTCTGAGCCGATGGTACTCTTGTTTGCAACATACACATCGAGCGTAGTCTTCGATTGGGCATCTTTGAGCCGCATTGTTTCTTGAGTGCATGACCTTTTCCGGACCTCTCTCTCCCATTCCGTGGCCGACACAACGCTTCGGAACCGGAATGCGACAAAAACTAAGCGCGCACTTTCGAGCTGGTATAGGCGCTTCTGCCAGCGGGTCGCAGCCCAGTCAGTTGAGTGTACCTGAACGGCCTTGCAGCGCACCGGCGAGGTGTCCTTTATGTCGGAGACGTCCGTCGTAGGCGATTTTGCTGGTAACTACACGGGCTTCAAGTGGACGACCCGATGCCCTGGACGGCCTCATTTGCTACTG
>JAZHYW010055031.1:0-10678 GCA_037355805.1 Ixodes ricinus | reverse complement strand
GACGGCCACGACGCATCGGCACTCGTGGACACCGGAGCAGACTACTCAGTCTTGAGTGGGAGGCTCTCCCGCCGCCTTCGAAAAGTGACGACGCCGTGGGATGGACCTCAAATACGAACCGCCGGAGGACATCTCATCACGCCAGTCGGGAGATGCACTGCTCGCGTCGAGATCCACGGTGAGACGTGCCCTGTGAAGTTCGTCGTTCTGCAAGACTGTGCGAGGGACGTTATTCTCGGAATGGACTTTCTCTGCGAGTATGGTGCCGTCATCGACCTCGGAGCAAACCGATTGACGCTACGAAAACCTGTTTCACCACCAGGAGGAACCGAAAGCGACGTCATCCGCGGTCCGAGTCCTCGCAAGCCACGTGAACTTACCGCCGCGGTCAAGTGTTTTCGTACCCGTCGGGATCACCGAAGCTTGCTGCGGCGAAGTTCTGCTCGAGGGAAGCCTTCAGTTGCTTCTAGGAAGAGGAATAGGCGTCGCAAGAGGAGTAGCTGAACTTCAGGATGGCCGCACTGTGGTCCTCGTGACGAACTTCCGAAATGAAACGCAACACCTCACGAAAGGTGCAGCCGTGGGCCACGTCGAGGAACTCCGAAACTCCGCCGAAATCGCCGCGATTACTGACGAATCCTCGCCACCTCAGCAAGACAGTACGTCGCCAGCGCAGCTCGACATCGACCCTAAGCTTCCGGGCCCGAAAAGACGGCAGCTGATCGACCTCCTCGCCGAATACACCGACTGCTTTGCGACGTCGTCGAAGGTACGCCAAACCGCCGTTGCGAAGCACCGCATCATTACCGAGGACGACGCGCGCCCTGTGCATCGATCGCCGTACAGAGTCTCCGTAAAAGAAAGGGAGGTAATCCAGGAGCAAGTTCAAGAGATGCTGAACGACGACATAATCCAGCCTTCAAGCAGTCCGTGGGCCTCTCCAGTCGTACTGGTTAAGAAGAAGGACGGAACGCTTAGGTTCTGTGTGGACTACCGGCAGCTGAACGCGGTAACGAAGAAAGACGTCTATCCACTCCCCCGCATCGACGACACGTTAGACCGGCTGCGCCACTCTCGATACTTTTCATCGATGGACCTGAAGAGCGGCTACTGGCAAATCGAAGTCGACGAACGGGACCGAGAGAAGACAGCTTTCGTCACGCCGGATGGCCTGTACGAGTTCAAGGTGATGCCTTTCGGCCTATGCACGGCGCCAGCAACTTTCCAGCGTGTCATGGACACCGTACTGGCAGGACTGAAGTGGCAGAGCTGTCTCGTCTACCTCGACGACGTCGTAGTGTTTTCCGGCGACTTTGACGAGCACTTGCGACGACTCCGAGCTGTTCTCCAAGCCATACGGACCGCCGGACTCACCCTCAAACCGTCAAAGTGTCGCTTCGCTTATGACGAACTGAAGTTCCTAGGTCACGTGGTTAGTAACGAAGGCGTTCGCCCGGACCCAGAGAAGACTCGCGCTGTCGCAGCATTTCCAGCGCCGACAGACAAGAAGGCCGTGCGCAGGTTCCTTGGACTATGTGCCTACTATCGGCGCTTCGTTCGGGATTTCGCAAGGATTTCTGCACCGCTCACAAACCTCACGAAGGACGCCGAGAAGTTCGAATGGACCGAAGAGCAGCAGCAGGCATTCGACGAGCTGAAGCGACGACTCCAGACTCCTCCTGTTCTTGGACATTTCGATCAGGATGCGGAAACCGAGATCCACACGGACGCAAGTAACGCAGGACTTGGCGCGGTACTGGTTCAACTACAAGAAGGCACCGAGCGAGTCATCGCCTACGCAAGTCGGACACTGTCCAAGGCGGAGAAAAATTACTCCACGACTGAGAAAGAATGCCTTGCGGTCGTCTGGGCAATCACGAAGTTTCGTCCGTACTTGTACGGGAGCCCGTTCCGCGTAGTCACGGACCACCACTCGCTCTGCTGGCTTGCCAACCTCAAGGACCCGTCAGGACGCCTCGCTCGATGGAGTCTCCGACTACAAGAGTTCAACATGACTGTGGTCTACAAGTCAGGCCGCAAGCACAGCGACGCCGACTGCCTGTCTCAGAGCGCCCGTCGAAACACCTTCCGGCAGCAGCGACGACGATGACGACGAGTGCTTCCTAGGCGCAGTGAACACCGACGACATGGCACGACGTCAACGAGACGATCCTGAGCTGCACGCACTAATAGAGCACCTGGAAGGGCGCGGGAGTACCATGCCACGTGTTTTCTCACGAGCCCTGTCGACCTTCGTCATGCGACATGGTGTACTCTACAAGGAGAACTTCAGGGACAACAACTTGTCGTGGCTGCTGGTAATCCCGACCGACCTTCGAGAGGAGATCTTCCAAGCCTGCCACGACGACCCGACGTCCGGACACCTTGGTTACAGCCGGACACTGGCCCGTATTCGTGAAAAGTATTACTGGCCCAAGCTCCCCAAGACCGTTCACCTATACACACGATCATGCCACGAGTGCCAGCGACGCAAGAAACCTCCGACGAGGCCGGCCGGACTCCTGCAGCCAATTTCTCCTCCAACTGCACCCTTCCAGCAGATCGGAATGGATCTACTTGGCCCTTTTCCGCCGTCGACGTCGGGGAACCGCTGGATCATCGTCGCCACAGATTATCTCACGCGGTACGCCGAAACGAAAGCCCTTCCTGCAGGGACTGCTGTGGAAGTTGCCAAGTTTTTCATCGAGTCCATCGTCCTCCGGCACGGCGCTCCCGAAGTCCTGATCTCAGACCGTGGATCATCATTCCTGGCCCAGCTGACGCAAGAAGTCCTTCGTCTCAGCCACACCAGCCATCGTCGCACCACGGCGTACCACCCGCAGACCAACGGGCTGACGGAGAGACTCAACAAGACCATCGCCGACATGATCTCCATGTACGTCGACGTCGAGCACAAGACATGGGACGAAGTGTTACCGTACGTCACATTTGCCTACAACACGGCCGTGCAAGAGACCACCGGGGTGACACCCTTTCAACTGGTTCATGGTCGCAAAGTAACGACAATGCTGGACGCGATGTTACCCCACGAACCGGCTGTCGACGGAAGCGACGACGCCCAGGTGGTTGCCCAACGGGCAGAAGAAGTCCGTCAGCTCGCCAGACTCCGGATTCAAGCCCAACAACGCGTCGACACTGGCCGCTACAACCTTCGTCGTCGGGACGTCCACTTCCAGCCCGGAGACAGGGTATGGGTCTGGACTCCCATTCGTCGCCGTGGTCTCAGCGAGAAACTCCTGAAACGGTATTTCGGACCCTACAAGGTACTTCGTCGACTTGGAGATCTGAACTACGAGGTGATGCCCGACGGAACAAGAACATCATCACGCCGCCCACCACGACCTGAAGTCGTCCACGTCGTGCGCCTGAAGCCGTACTACGCTCGATAGGACTGTGGACCTTATGTGTTCCAAATGACTCTTTAGTTTGCCGTTCTTTTTATTTGCTTTGTTTTGTTTTGTGTTGCATCGGGGCGATGCACTCTTTAAAGGGGGAGTAATGCCGCGACGCGCAGCTGACCAAGCAGGCAGCGCGCTCGTGGCCTAACGGTTATTGCGCGTGCCTTCCACGCAGAAAGCTAGGGTTGGATTCCTGGCCACGTGGACGCATCTTTTGTTGACTCTGCACGTTAAAGTTCTAGTAAATTCGAGAACCTTGTTGCTTGTTCGAGGTCAGAATGTTCTACGCGTCGAACCTTCTACGCCGATTATTCCAGAAGCCCACGCGTGTACATAAGGGGCTTCGCGTGGCGAGCCAGAGTCAGTTTCGCCTCAGCGTTCGATCCTGCTGCTTCGCCGCCTTCGACGCCCGCGACGCTCTGTTGTTATCTTTCTTTTTCCTTTTATTTTTGGGCACAAGTTTGCCCCATGAAACTTTCAGTTTACTCAGTCATTCGCCGCCTCATCACTTGTCATTCGTAAAAATATATCAAGAAACAATTTGTTCATGAGGAAAATGAAGATAATTATCTCTTTTTACGGTTTCACCCAAAATACTCACGAGAAAAAAACGCAGAAAGCTCCAAAATTCACATGGCTTGACGCCTAAAAACATAAAAAAGTTTAAGTGTAATATCTTTAAGACTTGGGAAGAAGTAACGAGTGACGTAACTACGTTACTCGTTACTCGTTACGTTGGACAAAACATTCTTCCTGAAGTTCATGTCCAGAATATTGAAATCACCTGAAATGTGTTCTTGCTCTTTTGATACATTTAGAATATGATCCGGGGCAGTCAGGTGTGCCACAAAAGGTCGCCACTGTACGGAGAAGGGGAGGGATAATAATTGTCAATCAAGTATTTTAACACACCTCCCCTTGATGCGAACTTGTCCCAAACGCATTCCCAGTAGAGCTCGAGACCGTGCCTTCTGCACGCACGTAAAGTATTTACAGCCATGAGCACCCCACAGCTAAGTCTTTGTCCCGTGCTCGCGCAATGTGTATTTCTTCAAAATTGGGGATAACATAGAAGAAATTGATTTGAGCTAGCAATATTATCTTCCAGCCAATTCTCGGTAAAGCACTACATGGTAAAGGAATCGCCCAGAATGTCAGACAAATAATCGGACGATCTTGTTCTAGCACCACGCCCCTGGCAGCACACCAGTGTTGGCCCAACTGGGAGTACCGATGCACCCTATTCTTAGGTGTACGCATGTGAAGTCGACAAAACATATAGTTGGAAAAGAATACGGCCCGGAGCTCGCTAGCAAGGCGCAAATCATGAGAATAAACTTGCCATGCTGTTGTCCGTGCTCTCTAGAATCCGGAAGGAAGCTGCCGATCTCCGAAAACGAACATTTAGTGCCAGCAAGAGACACGGTAAATTCCGCAGTTTAAAGTTGTAGAGCGCTTGCGCCTTCTCGGCCGCTTAAAGCGCTACAAATGCGCGAGTGGATCGCGTCTGTAGCCGCTCTTGTCAACCACAAGAAGACTTGACAGTCGCAAGTCGACGTTGACGTGGCGTTCGGACGAGGCGTTGAGCCAGCAGTGGGTTAGTCCTAAAGTCTCTTCTTACTCGATCTGTTTTGACGGATCCTTCTATGGTCATGTCTAAATACAAGACACCCGCTCATTCAAGAAATAAAATGTTACGTACCATGCGTCGCGAAGGTAATTCATACGGCATTTAATTGAAATGCCAAACAGAAAAAAGACCGAATCAATGAGAACGTCGGTTACCGAGAACGTTCCTCGCCGTAGCCCATCGCCCCGAGATTGAGTAGGGACAAAGTAAGACAACTAACCCTACATTTAATGTCATTGTTCAGGCTATTCACAAGAAACAAAAAGAAGGTCATGTGGGCATCCCATATGGTCTGCAGGCATGGAGCGCTTATACCTTTCCAGTGAACAAGCTCGAATCATATTCTGTTCCGTCGGTACGGTCACAGTGGTTCCTGTGACCTCTTCCGGGAATCCTCGGCGTGTAGTTGAAGTTTTTTTTTCTTCACCACTTAAAGTCGAAATTCGCCCGAAGTCGAAGAGTGTTTAGAAAAACTTTCCGTCGCTTCTCGAGGCGAAATACGAGCGACCGAGCGACGTGGACGTACATGTCGACTGCGAAAAAGTACGGAATACAGCTCGGAAGCTGGTTTGGAATTCCTTGGTAAGTTACACAAAACTCGCGATCATTTCGCTTCGTGAATACGTTTTTCTTAATTTTTTGCACGCACGTTTTTCATCCTAAAATAGCTTCGTGAATCTGGCCTCTGTTTTGACGACATAATATTGTGGTGCAATATTATACAACGAAATATATGTTGGCAACATATTTCTTCATTATGTGAGGAGTAACAGGAGCGTTCAAAAATTTCATCTGGATTCAATTCATATGGCTCCGGCTTGCTAGCTAATTGTTGTGCGTGGGGGAGTAACGGCGCACCTGGAAACACCCTCCCCTGGCCCGCCGATTCCCTTGGGAGAGGAGGATTCGCGTGTCGGGAGCACGAGTACACTGCCTGAGGCTCGTCCGGGCACCTCCGGTCGAAGGGGTTGTCTGGGTACGCGATACACCAACGTACACCTTTTTTTTAGGAGCGTGAGTTTCAGACCCTTGTCATAGCAATTGGCAGTCTGAGCTTCCTAAACTCCAGTATTGAGATATAGAGGACAATAGCGCAAAAGATACGGACAAGTAGAACAACAGGACAGGACAAAGCGCTACTATCAACTGGCACTTTTAGGGTGAAAGAGGAGAACTAACCTAAAGATTTTTAGTGATAGAAAAGGAAGACGAAGGTTGCATTGAAAGCGACCTTCCTCTTACCAATTAGCCCGGCATTTAATTCTGATCCAGTATTGAGATCCAGTGAACGAAAGATGGGATGGGCATGGGATAAAACCGCAAAATCCACCAATAATTCTCACGAAAACGAAGCACTGATCACCGTTTTTGTAACGTCCGCCCATCAAAACATCCAATGCGCCACCGTTCGCGCGTGCAGTTACCGCATCTAGGTCTCGTGCATCCTCGGCGATCATCACGCTGGAAGACGATGAAGCTGACACCATCAAGCGTACATGTTACAATATTCGTAAGTCCAGCTTTGTCGGAGTCTACCCACGTCTTTGTATGGAACGATACGGTAAAGAGGTCGCTTCAACCTTCGTACAACGGGCCCTCCAAGGTGCTACACACAGAAGCAAAGCACTTGACTATTCTAACCAACAATTGCACAGACACGGTATCCACAGATCGACTGAAGCCGGCCCTTCAGGAGTGCCCACAGCCCTCCTCATCCTTAAACCAAATACTTTACTAGAGGGAATACATTCCACTCCGCTCATTTGCATTAGACGGAACGCCCACAGCGCCGAATCAAGCCCTGACGGAGGAGAGGTCCGCGTCAGTCCACGCGCATGTGCACCTGGATGTTCGCGGCGGCTGCGACGGTGTCGTCTCCGATTCCACCAAAATGCCTTCCATGTTTCAAAAGTAGCGCAAGGTGCGTCGATGCACGAGGCACGTGCAACGTGCAACCCTTGGGAAGATCATGGCGGCACAGCGCAGCAAAGTATTTGGCGCAGCACTGGACTAGATTTTAGACGCCATGTTCTTTATAGAAGTGGCGCGCGGCACGTGTCTCGAGCATTTCCACAACAATGAATTTGGTATGTAGAACGACAACCATCATCATCATCATCATTTACCGCCCGATAGCCGAGACCTCCCCGACGATAGATGGCTCTCGCCAAGCCCAGAAAACCTGTCCACGCCGAGGCTATTGTATTTGAGAGGAGTGGAATGTATTTCCCCTAGTAAAGTATTTGCTTAAACCTTCTAATGAAAGTTCACTTTCAAGATCATTAAAAGATTTCCCCGCCCGTCACCCGACCTCATCGCAAGAGGTGGGAGGAAATATCTGTAGGGGCAGCGCTTAAAAAAAACGCAGTCAGCAAAAATGTGATGCGTGAAAGTGAGAGGCATGTAATTTGACAACATCAAGATATGAAGCTTGAACCCCCAACCACCCGAAAAACACCTTCTTAGTATTAGGTTCGGTAAATGTGTAAACATAATCTATTATTTAGTTCTGCGACTCCTTACTCACATAAGAGACAAAAATACATTTTAAAAAGCAAAAGAGTATTTTGAAAACAACTATTCAAATACCAGTCATAGGCAGCTAATACACAGATACTGAGATACATGCATAAAAGTGTATCACGAGGCCCATAAGAATGCATTTTAAAATAAAAATAAAATATTTTAAAATATAAATACTCTGAGACAAGTCAGATAGCTCATATACTGAAACTGAAATACACGCATGCAAAAGTATCACGATATGAATCAGAAGTACATTTAAAAAAATATATAGTAGTACACTTAAGACTGCTTACGTGTAGGAAGGCGAAATCATTATAGTACCGCGGGAGAAATGTTTTCGAATCATGTTTCTACACGTATTAAAATTGAGGACTTCGTATAGAACGACGTCGAGGACAACGTCCTAGAGATCGGCGCCAAGTACCGCGTCTAGACGACCTCTTGGACAACCTCAAGGACGACGTCGAGGACGACGTCAAAGACGACTTCTAGGACGACCTCTAGGATGACGTCAAGAACGACGTCTAGGACGACCTCTAGGATGACATCAAGAACGACGTTTAAGACGACTTCTAAGACAACGTTAAGGACGACGTCGAGAACGACGTCTTAAGGAGGCTGTGGCGTATTTCCGTGGGCGGCCATGTTTGCTTGCGGAAGCCGCCATAGGTGTAGACGCTGCTGCCGATGTCGACGCCAGAGATGTAGACGCGGTCGCCTCGCAGTTCATCGCACGAAGCTCAAAACGAGCACAGATGAAGTCCGATGCGCAGCTTTTGCACACGGCGCTCCGGCGGCGACATCACGCCGATCACGTATGATGACGATTGATGACACGACGCTCATGACGCTTGATGACGTGTTTTATAGTCATCTTTTGGGCACAACGACCCCGCTTGTTTTTCACGTAATGGGACAAGTAGGACCGTCCTTGAGGTGTAGGATGACCTCTAGAACGACCTGGAGGACAACGCCAAGGAAATGGGACAAGTAGGGTCGCCCATTGAGCGGCGAATGCCGCTCAATCGTATTTTTATCGGCACATACGACGCGTTTTCGCTCAACGGCCCAAGTAAAGCTTTCGCCTCAAAAGTAAAAAAGTAATTGCAAATACAACTACTCGAATACAATCCACAGGCAGCTAATATACTGACACTAAGATAGAAGTTCAGGCCAACCGCGCTCATCAGCGTTCCCTATACACCAGGAACAAGTGAAGCACTGGTACATGTGCTGGCTAGAGGGGGTTTGCGATAACCCAGAAGCGAATATCAACACTTGGACGGCTTATGCCACGACCAAAAGTATCGTCCCCCTAAAGAGAGAGCGCAAGGTGTTGTATATAGGATACCGCGCGCGAATGTCCAGCCACATACATCGGTGATATCAAGAACCTTCGAGAGAGAATGCGACACACCAAAATGACGTTCGCAAGTTCGACGACGAGCGCAGCGTGGTTGCTGAACACTGCGACGTCAAAGACCACCGCAATGACTTTAAAAGCACCCGCATTCTCGACATTAAAACCAGCCACCAACAGCGACTTTTCTAGGAGTCGTGGCACATACAAATTATGCCAAGAAACATAAATCGATATCTTGGCGCTGCACCATCCGGGTGCGTCCACGGGCTTCGAGACATGACCAACTCAAAAAGAAATGCACCACCGCAGATAAAGATAAAAAAGAAAACACTGTTTTGCAACGGTCATCGCTACAGTCACCTCTGAAGAAGAGCCGAGTAGTCATCGAAACGTATGCGGTTCCCAATTAGGGCTTGGTTAGGCGTTGCCCATTTTTCATTTTTTACCCAACCAGATTGATCTCAGTTGAATGTTCACGTTCAAAAGGATAAAGTGTACCACGATGCGTATCAAAAAATGCATTTAAAACATAAAGATAAAAATAGAAATATTTACTAGACAAGTCAGAGGGCTAATATATTTATACCAAAAAACACGCATAAAATTGTATCAGACTATCAGTCAAAAGTACATTTAAGAGTAAAAGTATTTGCTACTGCAACTACTCGAATATAAGTCACAGGCAGTTTATATACATATACTGAAATAGATTTCTAAAAGTGTATCCCGGTACCTAAGAGGGAGTCATTTCACAAATAAAGAAGTATTAAAAAATACAGGAGGACACTTAGGCTTCGGAAATGATCGCAAGAGCTAAACATATGAATTCCCGCTTGTTCCCAAGCAGTGCCAGCGTGTCTGCGTGGCTTAGTTTATGAATATTTTTGTATTGTCTTGCCAAAGCCGACAATAAAATGTCTGCGTGGCCTCGTCAGTGGCGTGTCTGTATCGCAACCGAAGTGCTGGGGGTTCAAATTCCGCCTTAAAATTTTTAAGCTTATTTTTTCTTAAGACAAATATTTGCTTTATAAAGTGAAATCCTTTGATTCATGCAGAGGCCTTTAATTCACATTACATCTAATCTTTTAGTCACTTTCATTCAACGTATGACGTCACGTTTTACGTGAGCGTTGGAGTTGTTTGATATTACGGCCCCACATGATGTGGCTTTGAAGTCATGGCCTTATTGACCAGTCGGACTTTTCCGTCCCTCCTTAAAGGAAAGGGAAGCTGAGGCGCTTTTAAATATAAGGAAAAACATCCGAGCCTAGATAATTAGATCTCAGCCATCACAAATATTGTAATAGTTTGGGAATTGTATACGCTCATTTACCGAAAAAGCGCCTCAAATCTGGAGCTGAAGTCACGCCCTCCGAAGCACAGGAAAAAAGGAAGGAGACTGTCAGCCTACGCCATGAAAGGTCCGGCAGGGGAACCCCGCTGTTGCTTTCCGCGCTTCCCTCGTAGGCTTTTCTACCGACTTTTCGAGCCGTCGTCGTTCTGCCGCTGCGTAACACTTGCTTGCATCCGCTGTAAGGTCGTGGTAGACTCAATCGCCTGACGTGTTGGTTGTTCTCTTGTTTGTTCACGGGTTCGCGGAATTCTCCTGGCACCGAAGACACTCACTTCTGCTGTTGCACGATGGCGCACTCCATCTGCAGCCGTCGGCTTGCACGAACAGAGCTCGTCACAGTTGTTCTTTCCGCTTACCGCCCTTTCACCCGACACCGAGATTTTAAG
>JAZHYW010055030.1:0-21590 GCA_037355805.1 Ixodes ricinus | reverse complement strand
AACACATATTATGCATTAATTTACTAAAAACTGTGTTATTGCGTTCTAGTAAGGTGCACGGCATCGGTAACAATTTACGATAAGTTGATCATCTTACAAAACAAAATTCTACAAATATTTGAAAATGATAAAGGTAAGCCTCAAGTTCTCCCATCTGAACCGCTGTTCAGCAAATATAGCCTACTTAAAGGAAATAAAATGTATTATTTTAAATTGTCACAGATAATACAAAAAAGAACTCTTCGACATTCTGCCAGAACAGACAGCCAATCCCACACTTAGACATAGAATCAGACGACCTCAAAAAATACGTACCAACTATGGAAAACCACCGACAAGTTTCTAAGTCGACAAAACTCTGAACAATGCAGAATGTTTAATAGATTTTATTGCAATGTACTCCAATTCAATATGAGACTAAAGGCACTTCTGGTGGGCAGTGACCTTGTGTTCTGATATGCATGTATTTTACATTTATTAAATCGTATCCATATTTCATATTTCCCTCTTGATGTGCTAAAAAGTATCATACTAATTTGATTCCATTCTTCTTTGTTAAAAAATATTGTGTAATAATTGATTGATCCTATTTTTTTTCTGAGTTGTATAGAACATAATTTTTCTTTTCTTTTTATTTTCGTGTGCAAAAAGCTTTGTACCCTACACTGCTGTGCTGAACTGAAAAGGGGTCAAGAGCTCGTCAGGCATTACGCGTTTAGTCTCTGCCCACCTCCCTGTCAATCGTTAAAAGAAAAGAAGAAAAAAAAAGTCTATAATAAAAAAACACGATTTCACAGGAAGGAAATATCTATCTACACTTGTTTTTTCTGTTATCCTCGAACAAAGCGCCCACGGAGCTAGAACAAAAACGCAACTGAGTTCTCCAGACCCATATCCGATGTCTCGTTGCATTCTCTTACCAGTAATAAGATTTGTTACCAATATTTTTGGACTCGAAAGCATGTCCCTGGTAGTTTGGAGATTGTGATTTTTGTATCCTGTCTCAAAATATGCCTGAGAACCGACTTTTTTTTTTTGTCCTGCCTCAAAAATAATATTAGAATCACACTGAATTCCAGGGTTGGAATAAATTCCAAAAATGTAGAATAATGCCACGTGTCTGGGCAAGCGCGCCCGCGGCCGAATGGTTATCGTGCTTCGCTCCGACGCAAGACGTCGAGGTTCGATGCCTGGCAGCAGGAGCACAATTCTGTTATTTCTATATTTTTTCCGTTCGGGTGAATTTCGAGAACCATGTCGCTTGTTCGCGGTTCGAATGTTCTACGCACCGAACATTCTACGCCACTTGTTCCAGGACCTCCCGCTGGCACATAGGGTAATGGGCATGGCGAGCCCGGGTCATTCTCGCCTCAGCGCTCAATGCTGCTGTTACGGCGTCATCGGCGCCTGCTCCGCTAGTCTCCTTCTATTAAAATTTGGGCACAATTTCGCTCCATTGAGTGGCAAGTCTGCTTCAGTAATTCGTCACCTAATCAATAGCCATTCGTGAGATTTGCCGACTGGTTCTCGTGCTTTGCTCTTACGCAAAGGGCCGTGGTTTGACAACCATTTAGGCAAAGGGCGCGAATTTGTTTTTGGCCCAGGTTCGCCCCTTCAACGTTTAGTTTGCTTGAGTCATTCGTCGCCTTATCAATTTTCATTTGTGACATTTGGCGGATGCTTATCGTGCTCGACTCCCACGCAAGGGGCAGACGTTTGACAACCATTCGGCTACGGGCGGGCTCTCTCGGAGACGCGTGTGGAAATTTCGGATAAATACCAGTTATAAAAATTCGTGCACAAATCATTGCGCGAACAATTAAAGGGCGTTTTTTTATTCCCGGGCCACTTTATTCGAGATCAATGATTTACAATACCTAACCAGAGCACGTCACTCTGAAGTCCCTATTCCAGTGCGTAACAATGATGAGCATTGGAAGCACGTAATCCGCACGAGATCACATGACTGATTGTTCCGACAACAAGATGTCTGGGTGAGGGTTCGTTGTTTTTCCAAAATGTTTCTGCGCGACAAATAGAGCGCGGATAAGAAAAACTGATGTGCTTTTCATAAAACGACAAGGAAGAGCAAACCTATTAATGATAAGAAACGCCGAAGTAATATAATAACATTTGAAATTATTCCACTGGCAATTATTGTACCTTTATCAAGTATAGTGCCGCTAATCTCCAATGTGGTTATTTACTGCCCGTGAGCGGACAATTAATCTGTCTATGATTTTAAACTTCACCACTGTCACTCGGAAAAATGAAAGGGGATTCAGCCGCGACCTAATTGTAGCGTGTACCTCACGAATTGGGTCGATTTTTTCCCCAGATCAAACGCATTGTTTTTAGGTGTAATGCGGCTTGCACGGTAGGGATGACATCCTGTTACTGGCAGTTCGCCGCCGATCAATACATAATAAATATGCGAGATAGATTTTGTTCAAGGCCTCCGAGTCACTCTGGACTTAGAACGAGCTCTGATTTCCGAAGGTCTCCAAAGTGAGATGAATGAGAAAACTAGTCGACCGTAGTTTGTTTACATGCTAATTGCTGACTGCGTTGTGCATTGTTGGTGCACTAAGGATTTTTTTCAGCGGCGCTGTTAAGGTTTAGTTTCCCCAGGATCATGTCCCCTGCAAACAAATGAAGACACCGAACTCTGGACATTTACCGCCATCTATGAGCGATGGCAGCAAGCCACGTATCATGTTGCCGCCGTCGTTCATAGATGGCGGCAGCCTTTCCACTCTGGCTTGCCATTTGCTGCCGGCCATTACTTTCCATTGTACAGCTCCGCTGCTCTTCCTTCTTCACTAGGGATGTCGCGAACCACCCTAGGTTCGAATTCGAAAGGTACGACATTTTCGAACCGAACTGAGGTCCGAATTCGTAAGATTTGGATATTTTCGTACCGACCGAGTTTCGAATTCGAAAAATCTGCAACTTTCGAACCCCGTGAGTTTCGAAATCGAAAAGTTCGAAGCTTTAATGGTTTGCAAAGGTTCGGGTTCGAATATTTTGAATAATATTTTACTTGAAGTTCAAGAAATTCGAAGATTTCGAACTTCCCTAACTTGAATATTGAGAGATTCAAAATTTTGAATTTCTTTAAAATTTGAATCTGAAGTTTGAAATTCAAAGCTTTCGTAATTCTTTGGGTCTAAAATTCAAAGAATTCGAACGTTTCTATTTATTTATAAACATAAAGTTCTAAAAGTTTAAAGATTTCAATTTCTTTTACATAAAGTTCGAAAAGTTCGAGAGTTTCGATTTCCTTTTAAGGCTAAATTGGAAAAAAAGAAAAGCTTCGAAGGTTTTAAACTTTTTTTAAGTCCAAGTTTTCAAAGTTCGAAGTCCGGTTTTCATGTTCCTCCACAGTTTAACTTTCAAATAACGTTTTCACGCCTAACTGGCTTTCACTAAATTAGGTTTAGAAAAGTTCGGGTGTGATATTTAGACTGCGCGAAGTTCGTCAGGCAATTAAATGAGACGACGAGTGTCCTGAGTGTGCTGGAATATTTGCCAGTGGAGAGTGACATCTGACCAAAGATCAGTAATTGTGACCGTCAGCCCAAGGTTTGGAGGGGGGGGGGGCGGCTTTAACGTGCATCACGCAGTAGCGATCACACCAACGCACTGTTTTACGATACTCGTCCAGTTCGAAACGGCCAGGGGCGGGCAGGAAATTGAGGCTAAAACAAACCTTGAAGCGATTTGGCAAACTACCTTCCCACCCCCTTGCACGCTGGTAATAATTCGGTCGAACACCGCCCGAGTGATGATGGCATATAGTAGGTTACGTTTGTAGTTGTTCTGGAGATTAATTTTCCGGGATGGAAAAAACGCCGAGCAAAAGGCACAGAAGCCGACATGACTCGAGGTCGAGGAGCGTTCTACCATACCAGTGGCGTCGGCAGAGAAAAATCGGAAGGGAAAGAGGGAAGAGGGGGAGGGGGAGCTGGAGGCCCCCTTCCCCCCCCCCTCCTTGCAGATATTTCGGACTGTTACAGAAAACAATACGGGGAAAGAGGGCGTGGCCGAGCTTATTTTAATCTTAAAATATTTATGCATATGAATAGCTACAGTCGCTCTTCACTGCATAAATGATCGCGTAGATGGTCATTGTCGGAAACTCGTAGTCAGAAGGCACTACTCGTCACATGCTTAGTGGTTCGGAAGTTCAAAGCTATGTCTTTTCGACCTCAATAACTATGCCGCTGGTAAAAAAAAAAAAAAAAACATATATCAGGGGCTAAAAGATTGGAGAAAAAAAAAAACTCTCGAGAATTCGCCGGAAGTGTTGTAGTCTTGCATATTCAGAGGCTCAGAACTTCGAATCAACTTTCTCCTACCAAAATGTGTACATTAAAGATACACGTCTCAAAAACGTAAAGCGAAAAAAAAATGTTCTTTTTTCGTCAATGATGTGCTGAACTTGAACAATATTACTAATTTTCCCCCATGAGTTTATTTATTCCTCAACGTGAAAAAACACTACAAACATTTTTTTTGTATTCTGCAGATAACAGATGGCAAAGTTTAGGGTAATAATTGACCGTACAAGCATGCCTGGACATTTCTTCGACACTCAAAATGTTACAACAGCGCAAAAAAACCAAAAAAAAAACGACGAACTGGACGAAGGACACAAACGGAGCGCTGACTCGCAATTAAATTTTACTGGACGCAACGGTGCAATGTATACACGCACACTTGAGAACAAAGAGAAGAAAATCAGCCTAAAACACACAAAACAATAGCACAAAAACGAAGTATCGCTTCTAAAAAGACATACAGAGGACACGCGATAAAACCAAGCTAATCAAGAGGCCAGAAAATTAATCTCCTTTCTTGATAAGGCAACAGAAGGACTGCTGACACACATGACGCCCAATCTTTCTATTTCTAAAGCCTCCAGAATTTCGCATGACAGCCGGTCCCGGAGATATTCAACGACCTCACACTGGTGGAACTAAGGCTGGCATCTGCAGTCACGGCAATGTATGTCAAGGTGACCAGAAATCGTCGAAGAGACGTTGTAATCATGTTCCCTTAGCCTGTCATTGAGACAGCGACATGTCTAGCCAACATAACGCCTGCCGCAAGACAGAGGGAGGGAATACACGACTCCTTCAGCGCAGGTGACGTAACGATTGCGATGCTTCGTAGTGCAGGCCCTCGCCTCCCTATCAGAGGGATTAACGGCTCCACACAATCGTGAAAGCTTGTCAGGAGCGTTGAACAACACGTCCACATCACATCTGCCTGCAATACGTTTGAGGTCATGGGCCACGCCGTGCACATACGGAATGACGGAGAATTTTCTTCTTTCCTGTCCTTTCCTACTGCTGGAAGGGATATCGCTCGTCACAGGCCAAGCTTTGGTTTCTTTGAGCAGTGACTCAGCAACGGCTGTCAACACGTGTGAGGAAACCCAGCGACAGTGAGGCGTTCAGTTTGCTTATCGAAGCTAGGTGTAACTTTGTGAAACCCAGACCATCGCAAAGCATGTGTGTAGCAGGTCTTCGCGATCGCACGTTTTACAATTTTTGAATGCGCGGACTCAAAGGGCCGAAGAGGCTTGCCGGCCAGAGGTTCATAAGCCCAGCATACCTGGTCCGGGCACATTGCTAAAGTTAAATTTAAAAATCTTATACATCCGGCTTCAGGCACTTCATCAGTTAAAACAAGTGGCAAAAGACAGTTAGAAAATATGCCTAAAATATGAGTCATCGAAGAATGAAAGGACAAGGCGTCAGTTTCCAACAGGACTAAAAGTCGTCTACATAGCGAAAAGACCTTGCAGCCTTGGTAGCCTCGAGGTTTTCTAGAATGATGCGATCGATGCTTGCTAAGAACAAGTCGCTAAGAACAGGGGCGATGCAAGAAGCAATGCACACTCCTTGACGTTGCAAGTAGACACAACCCTCCCAAGTCGCAAAGGTCGACCTCAGGTACTTGTCAAGCCGTATTTTGGTAGGCAACAGCACCAAACCTATCAATACAATCACGAATGTAGACAAGAAGTTCATAGTGAGCCAAAGAGTAATAAAGATCCTTAATGTCAAATGAGTAGGCCATATAACCAGTGTGTTCGTCTTCCTAAAGAAATGAGATGACTTCGTCTGAGCTATTCACAAGGAAAGGATAGTCAGTCATTAACAAATTCAATCCTATTTGTAGGAACAATGCGACAGTTTTTTGCCAGGTGCCAGCTTCCGAGACAATCACGCGCAAAGGGCAGTCTATTTTCTGCGTCTTAGCAGTGAAGAATAATTCCAAACTTAGCTGCTTTCCTGTGTTAATTCTTTTGACAAGCTGATCAAGGTTTAGCCTCCTACGGAGTTTTTAGCCTCGGATTTAACCTTTTGTAGGGAAATGTCGGTGTTAGACTGGAACACAGATGATATAGCTTCACGTGCATTGACTTTATAGAGGTCAACTGGGAGTACCAGGAACCCCCTTTTTTATCCGACGCTAATGGAGACAAAGAGTTATCTTTCAAAAAAGACACCACTTGCTTGTCAGGTACCTTGCCAGCACCAGCTTGATCAGGCGCAGTCCTGGTGCTGGCAAGGTTCCTGTCAAGCAAGTGGTGTATTTTTTTAAAGATAACTCTTTGTCTCTGTTAGCATCGGATAAAGAAGTGGGGTTCGTGGTCCTCCCAGTTGACCTGTATAAAGTCAAGGCACGTGAAGCTATATCGTCTGTGTTCCAGTCTAACACCGACACTTCCCTACAAAAGGTTAAATCCGAGGCTTAAAAACTCTGTATATGGCTAAACATTGATCAGCTTGTCAAAAGAATCGACGAAGGAAAGCAGCTAAGTTTAGAATTATTCTTTACTGCTAAGACGCATAAGGTAGACTGCCCTTTGCGCGTGATTGTCTCGGAGGCCGGCACCTGGCAAAAACCTGTCGCATTGTTCCTACAAAAAGGATTGAATTTGTTAAAGACTGACGATTCTTTCCTTGCGAATAGCTCAGACGAAGTCATTTCGTTTCTTAAAGACCGGTTCTCACATGCAGCGAAGCGCTTATGTAGCGCTACTCATGTGCCGTCAGCTACTTATCGTCTGCCATGAGCAACAACTTTGACGGTGCGATACAAAGCTGGTGAACGCTCTTGCCAACGCGCGCTTAGCGCGAGGTAAGCGCTATGCTTGTAGCGCTCCGCTGCATGTGTGAACAGGCCTTAAGAAAGACCAACAAACTGGTTATTTGGCCTGCTCGTTTGACATTAAGCATCTTTATTATCCTTTGCCTCACAATGAACTCCTTGTCTGCATTCGTGATCGTATTGACAGGTTTTGTGCTGTTGCCTACCAAAGTACGTTATGTCAATCGTTACGTCACCTGCGCTGAAGGAGTTGTGTATTCCCTCCTCTGTCTTGCGGCAGGCGTTATGTCTTCCAGACAGGTCGCTGTCTCAATGACAGGCTCAGGGAACATGCTTACAACGTCTCTTCGACGATTTCTGGTCACCTTGGCATACATTGCCGTGACTGCAGATGTTATCCTCAGTTCCAACAGTGAGAGGTCGTCAAACGTCACCGGGACCAGCTAACACGCGAAATTCTCAAGGCTTAAGAAATAGAAAGATTGGGTGTCATGTGTGTCAGCAGTCCTTTTTTTGCCTTAGCAAGAAAGAAGATTAATTTTCTGGTCCCTTGATTAGCTTGGTTTTAGCGCGTGTCCTCTGTATGTCTTCTTATAAGCGATACTTCGTTTTTCTGCTCTTGTTTTGTGTTTTTAGGCTGGTTTTCTTCTTTTTTGTTCTCAACTGTGCGTGTATAAATTGCACCGTTGCGTTCAATAAAATTTTGTCGCGAGTCAGCGCTCTGTTTGTGTCCTCCTTCGTCCAGTGCGTCACCTTTTTGCGCTGTTTGACCTTTTAAGTATGTCGTACCAACTCGCCCAGGCTTCAACTTCAGCTTCGAAACTGCTCTTGAATATCAATAATCATACCTTTTAACAACACTTACTAGGCTATCATAGATTATTCTTAAAAAGTTTAATATCTCAACCATAAATAGCTTCGGTTATAGCCTGCTTGAAATATGGCACAAACTACAATCATCAAAAACCCGTCGTCCTTCCTCGCTCCTTCGGGAATTTATTTCTTTAAAACTAAGCATGCCAGAAGATTAAAATAAACGGCATTTTCTTTCGTAAGGAACGCGACAGCGCATGTAAAAATTCGCGAAAAAGATTACGAATGTACCTCACTGCTTGAATTCAAATGAAACCATCCGGCGGTCGTTCGAAGCTCGACGAACTTCGAACTTTTGTCCTAAAAGGTCGAAGTTCGTCGGAGCTTTTGACTTTTCTGGATTTGGAAGTTCAAAAGTTTCCGAATTCTCTAGACAAATAAATTCGAAAGTTCGAAAATGATCGATTTTCTTAGCGTAGGAAGCTCGAAAGTTTCGAAAAGCTTCGAACCTTTTAGTGCAAGAAGTCGAAAGTTCGAAAATCATCGACATTTTAGGTTTATCAAGTTGGAAAGTACGACAAGCACCAGATTTTGCAGCATAATAAGTTCTAAAGGTCGAAAATAATCGAATTATTTAGCGTAATAAGTTCGAAGGTTCAAAAAACATTGCATTTCTAAACGTGCGAGGTTCGAAATTTTGAAAAGCATCGAACTTCTTTGTTTAACTAGTTAAAAAATTCGACCTCCGTCGAATTTCACAATATTGAATGTTTGAAAATACGAAGTCTTTTGAAACTTTCGAACCGATTGCTTCGATCAAGAAAATTTCAATTCTTTTTCTTTTTTTTTAGTTCGGTTTCATGTCAGTTTCTTGCTAGCACAATGATGGTAGTTCACGTAATAATGACAATAGCAAAAACATTTTAGGTTGACTTGTCACTGCTGCAAAACCTATTTTCTGCAGTCTTTGATACCTAATTAGCTACACAGTAAGTTTTATCACAAACCAATAATGCCGCTCGTAAACGTTGGTATCATCAGTTCGACGTCACTGGACTAATCCTCGAAATTTATTTTTTTGGATTGTTATATATAGGACAATGGGTGTAATGGCTACACCCCTATTTCCGACAGTGAAAGGATACGAAGCGGAGCGTTGTAATGAATTTCTGCAGTGCAATTTTCGCTGTACAACTTACAAACATGGAACGCAGCTTTTGGATGGGAACACGTTATGAGCAGCGTGTGATCACGCGGGTTTCGCGTCTTGGTTAGATAAGCGCTTCTGAATATTGTCACGAATGACAAGTGATGAGGCGGTGAATAACTGATTAAACTAAACGTTTAATCGGGCGAACTTGTGCCCAAAAATAAAGAAGGAAACAAAAGATAACAGTAGAGCGTCGCGGGCGTCGAAGTCGGCGAAAGAGCAGAGTCGAACGCTGGGGCGAAAACTGACCCGGCTTGCCAGGCGGAGCCCCTTTGTACACACGTGGGCTTCGGGAACATTCGGCGTGGAAGGTTCGGTTCGTAGAACATTCTAACCTCAAATTAGCAAGGCGGCTCTCGAACTTACTAGAACTTCACATTACAGCGTCAGCAAAAAGGTGTAGGCGCGGCCAGGAATCGAACCCTGGCCGTCTGCGTGGAAGGCAAGCGTGATAACCGCTATGCCACGGGCGCGCTGCCTACTTAGTCAGCTGCGCCCGCGGCATTATCCCCCCCGTTAAAAAAGTGCATCGTCCCTATGCAGCACGAAACGAAAACAAAACAAAAGAAATCCACAGCAAAAGGACAGCAGAATCGCGAGCCGCAGTTCACAGTTCACAGTTCACTCGTCGATGAGGGTGAAAATTCTATCGTTCGTAATACGGCTTCAGCCGGACGACGTGCACCACCTCGGGTCGCGGCTGACGTCTTGCAGATGGGCGCGTTCCGTCGGGAAGAACTTCGTAGTTCAGATCGCCGAGGCGTCGGATGATCTTGTAGGGTCCGAAATAGCGTTTCAGAAGTTTTTCGCTGAGACCGCGGCGCCGTATCGGTGTCCACACCCATACCCGATCTCCGGGTTGAAAGTGGACGTCCCGGCGACGAAGGTTATACCGTCGCCGGTATAACCTTCGTCCAGTCCAGCATTCCGTATACAGTCCAGCATTCCGGATAGCCTGTAGCACGGCTCGCAAACGTCTCAGGTGCTCGTCGAAGTCACTTGCGAATACCACGACGTCGTCGAGATAGACAAGGCAGCTTTGCCATTTCAAGCCGGAAAGAACGGTGTCCATTACGCGCTGGAACGTCGCCGGTGCTGTGCAGAGTCCGAACGGCATCACTTTAAATTCGTACAGTCCGTCCGGCGTGACGAAGGCAGTCTTCTCACGATCCCGTTCGTCGACCTCAATCTGCCAGTACCCACTCTTCAGGTCCATCGACGAAAAGTATCGGGCATGGCGCAGCCGGTCCAGAGTGTCGTCGATGCGTGGCAGCGGGTAGACGTCCTTTTTCGTTACGGCGTTTAGTCGACGATAGTCCACGCAGAACCGAAGAGTCCCGTCTTTCTTTTTCACAAGGACTACGGAGAAGCCCACGGGCTGCTTGAGGGCTGGACAATGTCGTCATCGAGCATTTCTTGGACCTGCTTCTGGATGACTTCTCTCTTTCACAGAGACACGGTACGGCGACCGATGAACAGGGAGCGCGTTGTCTTCAGTGACAATTCGGTGTTTCGCAACGGTCGTTTGGCGCACCTTTGACGACGTGGAGAAGCACTCAGTGAACTCGGCGAGAAGGTCACTGAGCTGCCGTCGTTGTGGGGTAGGCAGGGTTGGGTCGATGTCAAACTGCGAAGGCGGCGTTGTCTTGGGTGGCCACGAAGAGAGGTCTTCTGATATTCCGGCGATTGCGGCTGAGTCCGGGAGTTCCTCGGCGTGACCCACGGCGGTGCCTTTCGTAAGGTGCTGGGCCTCCTGTCGGAAGTTCGTTACCAGTGCGACAGTGTGTCCGTCTTGGAGCTCCGCGACGCCTCTCGCGATGCCGATCCCTCTTCCTAGAAGCAACTGGAGGCTTCCTTCGAGCAAAACGTCGCCGCAGAAAGTCTCATCAACCCCGACGGGTACGAAAACACTTGACCGCGGTGGTAGGTTCACGTGGTTTGCGAGGACTCGTACCGCGGATGACGTTGCTTTGGGTTCCTCCGGTGGTGGAGCAGGTTTTCGTAGCGTCAGCCGGTTTGCTCCGAGGTCGATGACGGCGCCATACTCGCAGAGAAAGTCCATGCCGAGGATAACGTCCCTCGAACAGTCTTGCAGGACGACGAACTTGACAGGGCACGTCTCACCGTGGATCTCGACGCGAGCAGTGCATCTCCCGACCGGCGCGATGAGGTGCCCTCCGGCGGTTCGTATTTGAGGTCCATCCCACGGCGTCGTGACTTTTCGAAGGCGGCGGGAGAGCCTCCCACTCAAGACTGAGTAGTCTGCTCCGGTGTCCACGAGTGCTGATGCGTCGTGGCCGTCGATGACGACGTTTAGGTTATTGGACACCGTTGCAGGGGCGTCGTTTGGGTCTCTGGTAGCGTTCGAGTGGGGGCCCTCCGACGTTCGTAGAGGATCTTGGCGTCGGTCGTCTTCGGCAACTCCACCTCCAGGGGTTGCCGCGCCTAGTTTCCCCGGCGAGGAGCGAGGGGCGACAGGCTTTCACGTCGGGGTCGGTGCATCGGCGAAGCTGGACGTCGCGGCGACGGCGACCGGAACTCTCGGCGGGACGCAGGCTCGGGTGACTGCGGTCGTCGCAAGTACTCGTCGATCTCCCGAGGTCGTTCACCATAACGGGGGCGCGGGTCGTTCGGGTGGAACCCGCGCAGCCCAAGTCGTCGGTATGGGCATCGGCGGTAGGTATGGTCTGCTTCCCCGCAATGGAAGCACAGAGGGCGTCGGTCGGGCGTACGCCACACGTCGGTTTTCCGGGGTGCGCGAGGCTCCGGGCGGGCGTACTGCGCCGGGTCGTCGTGGCGTCTGTCGTGTTGCGGCGCAGGAGACTGACGTCGGGGCGGCGCGACATAGGTGCGAGGAGGTGGCGGTGGCCGTCGGGCCACTGCGGCGTAAGTCAACGTGGGCTCCTCGGTGGCTGCCACGGCGACGGGAGCCTCTGGTTGGATGGCTCTCTGAACTTCGTCCCGCACAGCCTCGGCGATGGAGAGCGTCGCTGGTCGGCTTGCGGCTGGCAGCAACCGGCGGATTTCCTCCCGGACGACCTCCCGGATGATTTCGCGGATGTCCGTACCAGGAGCGTTTTCGCCGCTAAGCAGAGCGGTTGCAGTGACGCTTGGATGCCGCCGGTAGTGGGAAGCGCGGGCTTGGAGGGCGCGCTCGATGTTTGTTGCCTCGGTGACGAAGGCGTCGACGGTTGCCGGCGGGTTGCGGACGAGGCCTCCGAAGATGTCGTCTCTCACCCCGCGCATGAGGATTCGTAGCTTCTTCTCTTCTGTAGCCCGAGGGTCGGCGCGGGCACTTAGGCGCAGAACGTCCTCTACGAAGCCGGTGACGCTCTCGTTGGGGCCCTGGGTTCTGGTTCGCAGTAGGTCCTCAGCTCTCTCTCGGCGGTGGTGGTTGATGAACGTAGCTTTCAGACCGGTCTTGAAAATGTCCCACGACGTCAGAGAGGACTCATGGTTCTCGTACCAGTGCTTGGCGGTCCCCTCAAGCGAAAAATAAACGTTGTGTAGGCGCTGCTCGTCGGTCCAGCCATTGTGGCGGGCAACGCGTTCATACTGGTCAATCCAGTCTTCGACGTCTTCGTAGAGTTCACCGTGGAAGGGGCAGCCGTCCGCGGTGCGACGGGCAGGTAGATGACGGGAGAAGAGGCGGGGGCTTGCGACTGGTTGGCCATCGTCGTCTTCGTTGGCTGCTTGGTCCTGGGCGGCAGAAGTCCGAATTCCGGTTGTAGGCCTTGGGTGCGACGACTCAACCGGATCTCGGTAGTGCCTTCGTTGGTTCTTCGCGGGCTTGGCGTCGGACTTGCACTGCGGGCCCTCGGAGGGGTACGCGGCAGGGGCATGCGTTACCCCGCACCTCCACCAAAATGTCACGAATGACAAGTGATGAGGCGGTGAATAACTGAGTAAACTAAACGTTTAATCGGGCGAACTTGTGCCCAAAAATAAAGAAGGAAACAAAAGATAACAGTAGAGCGTCGCGGGCGTCGAAGTCGGCGAAAGAGCAGAGTCGAACGCTGGGGCGAAAACTGACCCGGCTTGCCAGGCGGAGCCCCTTTGTACACACGTGGGCTTCGGGAACATTCGGCGTGGAAGGTTCGGTTCGTAGAACATTCTAACCTCGAATTAGCAAGGCGGCTCTCGAACTTACTAGAACTTCACATTACAGCGTCAGCAGAAAAGGTGTAGGCGCGGCCAGGAATCGAACCCTGGCCGTCTGCGTGGAAGGCAAGCGTGATAACCGCTATGCCACGGGCGCGCTGCCTACTTGGTCAGCTGCGCCCGCGGCAATATAGTGACACTTTAAGTGTCTGTACAGATTTGCGCACGTTGGTTGCTATCAGATGTAGAGAAGATTCGCGAGCCTAAATCAAATACCATTGATTACCAATATTGGAAACTGGAGCCAAAATACATGGAATTGTCGGGAGACACAGAAGTGCTGCTTTCTCTGGGTGTGGGATGGTAAAGTATGACCTCGAAATTGAAAGGATAACAGTTATTCACTACACTATTTTTTCTCTTCACACTATCAGGAATTGTTAATATATGTCAAATCGGTGTGCCGATTTCAATTGAGCAAGGTCTGATACACGGTATTTCTAATAATGAGGTGCGCTTCATATTTGCAGTCAGCATTTAGATTATATAGACCTATGTATTACACTTGGTACAAATGACGTGCTCGAAATTAGTAACTTTCTAGTAAGTTGACTGTTCATGGACCACTTTAAAGGCAATGGCAGTTACTAGCTGTAGTGACTGGCTCTTTGCAGTTAGAAATAAAGTACAGCAATTTAAATATGTAATTGCTCCATGGGTCATTATTTTAAATTATATGAGAATCACTTCCAATGAGGCTGGAAATGCTACGCGACGTAGTAATTACAGCCAGTAAATGCTACACTGGCTGTTTAACTAAGAGCCAGTATTTATAAGGAAGTAGAAATAGTGTCCGGTTCAGTATTACCTGTCGTTTT
Source organism: Ixodes ricinus (assembly GCA_037355805.1). Lineage (NCBI taxonomy): Eukaryota > Metazoa > Arthropoda > Arachnida > Ixodida > Ixodidae > Ixodes > Ixodes ricinus. The sequence goes on along the minus strand of JAZHYW010055030.1, from coordinate 7,460 downwards.
AGGGGCCTGATTAGCCTCTAATGACAACAGTGACTATTCGATTGTACTGCTGAGTTATTTACCCGAGTATAAACTAGATTGCCTTCTAAGGGCTAATAATGGCTCCGGGCCAATATCCTAAGCTATTTCGGGGCATATAGTTTGTAGCTGTTTATTAGGTAGTTCCACTTGTGATAGACTTTAATGACCATTAGTGACCATTTCGTGATATTTCTGAGGTTATGTCTGTGATTGGATTTAAATGACTATTATTTGCTATTTCATTTTAGTTCTTGATTATATGGCGGATTTCGGTTCCAAACGTCTTTTAATGACTATCAATGACTCTTTGTAACTATTTTGAGTTATTTGATTGCGCGCGGACTCAGTTGGTTTTCAATGGCTAATTTTGGCTTTTTGATCAAAATTTGATATGACAGATATGTAGTTCAAATGACTTCTAGTTACTTTTAATGACTATTGGTCACTATTATGAGTTATTTGATGATGTGAAGACTAAGTTAGATTCCGATGGCTAATATTGGCTATTTTATATTTCTGAATTATGTGGCAGGTTTGGGGTCCAAATAACTTCTAGTGCCTATGCATGACTAAGTTACTATTTCGAGCTGTTTGATTGTGTGGGGACTGAGTTAACTTCCATTGGCTATACAGTCATATTTATTATTTATAAGGCAGATTCAGGCTTTAAATGACTTCTAGTGATGATCAATGACTATTAGTCAGTATTTCACATTATTTGATTATATGTGGATTCGTTGGCTTCCAATGGCTGTAGATAATATTTTTTGATTATAAGACATGTTTGTGGTCAAATGACTTCTCGTGACTATTTATTATAATTAGTCATTTTAGTGTGTTTGGACTGGCTGGCTTCCAATGGCTATTATTGGCTATTTGAACCTATTTCTGAATTATATGGCAGATTCAGGGTCCAATTGACTTCTTTTGGCTATCAATGGCTATTAGTCACTATTTCAACTTATTTGCTTGTGTGCAGACTGACTTGGTGTCATATGGCTATTATTAACTATGGGATCATGTTTATAAATTATATGGCTGAGTTGGGGTCCAAATGGTTTCCATCTGGGTTCCATGACTCAATCACTATCAGTCTCTATTTAGACTTATTTGATTTTATGCAGGCTGAGTTGGCTTCCAATGGCTACTATTGGCTATACATTCATATTTATTATTATATGGCAGATTTGTCGTCCAAATGACTTCTAGTGATCGTCCATGATTATCAGTCCCTATTTCGATTTACTTGATTGTGTGAAGAATGTTGGGCTTAATATGGGTATTATTGGCTATATCTTATTTATAAATTATATGGCAGATTCAGAGTTCAAATGATGTATACTGACTAATAAGGACTATTGCTCACATTTTTTATTATTTGATTGTGTGCGATCTGAGTTGGCTCCCAATGGCTATTATTGGCTATACAATCATATTTTTATTTATATGGCACATTCGTGATTTAAATGACTTCTAGTGACTATCAATGACTATTAGGCACTATTTCGACTAACCTGATTATGTGCGGACTGATTTGACTTCATATGGCTATTATTGGCTATATCATGACGTTTATAAATTATATGGCTGATTTGGGGTCCAAATGAGTTCCATGACTATCAACCACTACCAGTCATTATTTCGACCTATTTGATTTTATGCAGGCAGAGTTGGTTTCCAAAGGCTACAGTTGGCTATACGTTCATATTTATAATTATATGGCAGATTCGGCGTCCAAATGACTTCTAGTGACTGTCCATGATTATCAGTCCCAATTTCGAGTTATTTGATTCTGTGAACACTGAGTTGGCTTCATATGGCCATTTTTGGCTATATTATCATATTTATAAATTATATGGCAGATTCGGAGTGCAAATGACTTATACTGACAATTAATGACTATTGGTCACAATTTTGAGTTGATTGTGTGCGGACTGAGTTGGCTTCCAATGGCTAATATTTGCTATACAATCATTTTTTAATTTATATGGCAGATTCGTGGTTCAAATGACTTCTAGTGACTACCAATGACTATTAATCACTACTTAGACTTTCCTGATTGTGTGCAGACTGATTTGGCTTCATATGGCTATGATTGGCTATATTATCATGTTTATAAATTATATGGCAGATTTGGGGCACAAATGACTTCTAGTGACTATCAATGATGATCAGTCACTTTTTCGACTTATTTTATTTTATGCAGTATGAGTTGGCTTCCAATGGCTAATATTGGCTAAAGGCATCTGTTATTGACGTGGTTGGCTCGAATTGCCAGAAAATGGCTATTAGTGCTTATTGGTCAAAATATTCTGCTATTTTATACCTATGAATGAAAATTGCTTCGAGTGGCTAATGTTGGCAATAGCATATCATCTTAACAATATCACCTTAAATCGCTTCAGAATGAACATTAGTGACAATTAGTGACATAGTATTCGTGATATTTTGAATATGAATGGATTCAAGTGTCTACTATTATTAGCTATGGGCAGTTCTTGGCCAAATCAGCTTGAAATAGCTATACATGTCTATCAGCGACTATTATTGGCAATTTGTGCAATTGGAGTGTGTATAGATTTGAATGACTTCAACTGGTTAATGTTGGCTATAGGCATCTATTATTGACTGGTTGGCTTGGATTGGCTACTATTGGCTATAGTCACCTGTTCCTGACCTGAGTGGCTTGAATTAACTACAAAGGGCTTAAAGTAACTAGTATTTATAATTAGGAGATATTTCTTTGCATACAAACTGAAGTAGCTTCATGTGGGTGGTTTTGGCTGTTACCATCTTTTTACCAGACTGGCTTCAAATGGCTATGAATGGCAATTAGTGAATATAGTTGACACTTCTAAGCTATTTCGGTGATTATGATTGAAAATGACTTGAAATGGCTATATATTGGCTATTACCATATATCTTTATTACATTGGCTTGAAATGGCTATACATGCCTATCAGAAATTAGTATTTACAAAATATGCAATTTGGGGCATGTATCGATTTGAATGACTTCTAATGGCTATTTATGGCTATAGCACCTATCCTTGACAAGGTTTGCTTGGATTGCCTATTATTGGTTATAAGCATCTGTTCCTCTTCTGGTTGGCTGGAATTGGCTATTAATGGCTATAAGCGACTAGTATTTATAATTAGCAGCTATTTCTTTGTCTACAAACTGGAATGGCTTCAAGTGACTATTTTTGGTTTTTAATATTTATTTTTACCGGGTTGGCTTCGAATCACTATGTATGCCTATTCGTGAATATCCATTGACAGGCTATGAATTGTTATTCATGAATATCCACAATTTTATTTGCATCGCTCGCCCATTGAAGCCAATCTTGTAAAAAATGAATGATAATAGCAAACAACAGCTACTAAATGCCAGTCCGGTTTGTAAACACTAAAATTGCTCATAACTATTAAGACTGGGCACTAATAGTCATTTGTAGCTATTTCAAGCCAATTTAATAAAGAATAAATGCTTGTAGTCAATAATATTCACTTGTAGCCAGTTTCGTTCATATACAGTAAAATAGCACACAATAGTCAATTGTACTCGCTAATAGCCATTGCAAGCTATTTGAGGTGAATCTCGCCAGAAATAGATGCTTATAGCCAACAATAGCCACTAAACGCCATTCCAGTTAGTAAACATAAAACCTGCTTAAAAATATCAACACTAGTCACCACTAGCCATTTGTAGCAATTTTAAGCCAATCTAAATGCTTATAGCAATTAATTGCCACTTGTAGCTAGTTTCATTCAAAAGCACTGAAGTAGCACATAATTGTCAATTATACTCGGTAATAGCCATTCTAGCCATTTGAAGTCAATCTTCTCAGAAATAGATGCCAATACCCAACAATAGCCACTAAAAGCCATTCCAGTTAGTAGACATAAAAATCACTCATAACTATGAACACTAATCACTAAAGGCCATTTTTAGCCATTTCAAGCCAATCTAATAAAGAATAAATGCTTATAGCCAATATTAGCTACTTGTAGTCTGTTTTTCTATAAACACTGAAATTGCACAGAATTGTTTACACACACTAATAGCAATTGCTAGCCATTTGATGCCAATCTGCACACAAATAGTTGATTATAGCCAACAAAAGCCACTTAAAGCCATTCCAGTTGGTAAACACAAAAATCGGTCATTACTATCAACACTAGTCACTAAGAGCCATTTGTAAGCCAAATCAAGCCATTGCAATAAAAATAAATGCATATAGCCAGTAATAGCCACTTGTGACCATTTTACTATTACTGGCATATAGCCAGTAATAGCCAATTGTGACCAATTTCTCAAGCGTAACCTTGAACAGGCTCCTCCTAACATATGCAAACTTGCCTTTTCCACACTAATACGTCCGAAATTAGAATATGCATCAGCCATTTGGGATCCCGAACATGCTTACATCATAAACGACATTGAATCACTGCAAAATCGTGCCGCTCGCTTCATATTTTCAGATTATTCACGTCATTCCAGCGTCACAGCACTAAAACGCCGAGCAGAGCTACCCGAACTACTCCATCGTCGCAAACTTTCACGCCTATCACTTTTCCATAAACTTTACCACCACGCGTCACTTCACGGTGATTTCTTCGAGCCACCTGCCGTTATTTTTCCACGCCGCGATCACCCCTACAAAGTTAAACGCGTAACCTGTAAGTCATCTGCTTTTTCCCGGTCATTCATTCCACGTACCACAATCGATTGGAATAATCTACCATCGCACATTGCCTCAGAAAAAGACACCACGAAGTTTCAAGAACAAATTCAAAATACTGATGCCATCTAACTTTTGCTGTTTTACATTGTTGTTTCCTCTTTTCCGGAACGTGCAGAGCAAATGTGTACTATTTTGTTTTTACCTTGACTCAGCTTTATTGCAGTGTGATGAGTGAGTGTATGTTTTTTATTCGTTTTTGAGTGTATCCTTTATTTTCTTTTTATTATTAAGTGTATTGATTGTCTTCTAGTATTCTCATATGTTGTTCACTGTGCACTAGTTCCTATTGGAACGATTTATGTACCCCCCTATGTAATACCCTCTCACGAGGGCCTTTAGGGGTAATATGAATAAATAAATGAATAAATAAACATGTAAAATAGCACATAATTTTCAATTCTACCCACTAATAGCCATTGCTAACGATTTGAAGCCCATCTGGTCAAAAATATATGATGATAGCCAACAATAGCCACTTAAAGCCATTCCAGTTGGTAGACACAAAAATCATTCATAACTATGAACACTAGTCACTAATAGCCATTTGTAGCCAAATCAGTTCATTGCAACAAAAATAAATGCTTATAGCCAGTAATAGCCACTTGTGGCCATTTTCCTCCATAAACACTGAAATAGCACATAATTGTCAATTATAGTCACTATTAGCTATTGCTAGTCATTTGAAGCAAATCCGGTCAGAAATAGATGATAATAGCCAACAATAGCCACTTACAGCCATTCCAGTTGGTAAACACAAAAAAATTGCTCATAACTATCAACCCTAGTCACTAATAGCCATTTGTGGCCAAATCAAGCCATTGCAATAAAAATAAATGCTTATAGCTAGTAATTGCCACTTGTAGCCATTTTCATTCATAAACACTGAAATAGCACATAATTGTCAATTATACTCACTAATAGCCATTGCTAGCCATTTGAAGCCAATCTGGTAAGAAATTGATGCTAAGAGCCAACAATAGCGACTTAAAGTCATTCAAGTTGGTAAGCACTAAAATGCCCACAAATATCAAGACTAGTCACTAATAGCCATTTGTAGCCATTTCAATCAAATTTATCTAAAATATGATGCATAAGCCAATAATAGCCGCTTGAAGCCATACTCATTTTTAATCACCGAAATAGCACATAATTGTTTAATGATCTCTTCAATATCCATCAACAGCCATTTCAATTCAATCTGGTCAAAATAAATACAAATAGCCAACATTATCCACCTGAAGCCATTCCATTTCGTAAATATAAAAATAGCTCAAGCAATAGTTATGTACTAATAGCGGTTTGTAGCCATTTGCAACCAATCTATTCGAAAATAAGTCCCAATAGCCAATAATAGTCACTTGAAGCCATTCTTATTCATAAACACTCAGACAGCAGATAATTGCTATTATACTGACTATATGGGCTACAAGTCAAGAAGGTAGCGGCAAATTCCCCTCAAAGGGAATCATATATTCCTCCGCCACCTCCGCATTCAATAGCGTCCCATCGTTTCCGTGACGTTGGTGCCAACCCGCGAAGAGGGTTTTGCCTTTCTGTACATATTTGCTTTACCTTTCGACTTTGACTTAGCATTGTGGAAGCCACGAGAGGGAGATTAGAGTCTTCCCCCTCCGATGGAAACAATGACGACTTTCGGGGATTAGCTTCCTCCTCCGATTGATAAAAAGGCTGCTCTCAAGGGCTCGGTTCCTTCTCCGATTAATACAAAGGTTGCTTTCTTAAAAAGTGGGGTCGGAGACAAGTTGGAACCACTCTGTGGCCATTATCTATCCATTGAAGCGGAACAAGCAGCGTTTCCAGTGAACTCTTCTTTCGATTGCGGAGGGATTTAAAACCGGCGCACCACGCTTGTGGGAGGAGCTTCTCCTACCTTCTTAACTTGTAACCGACTATAACAGCCAATAGTAGCCATTGAGCCAATCTGGTCAGAAATATATTTTAATAGCCAACAATAGCCACCTGAAGTCATTCCAGTTTATAGAGAGAAATAGCTCAGTTTTTATTACTCAATATTGATCAATATTTGTAGCCATATCTAGCAAATATTTATAAAAGTGAAGGCTGATAGCCTAAATTAGCCAGTTGAAGCCATCCGCATTCACCAATGCCGAAATAGATAATTGTCGATTATCTCATCAATAGCCATTCGCAGTTATTTAAGGTCGATCTGGTCAAAGAAGATGCTAATAGCCAACAGAAGCTACTTGAAGCCGTTCATCAGTGTAAGCAAACAAAAATCACATGATTATCAATATAAATCACTTCTAGTCACCTAAAGTCATTTCAAGTCGATCTTATAAAAAAATGACACATGCTGCCAATTATGGTCACTTGGAGCCAAGGACCCTGTTTCGGTAGGAATAAAACAAATAAATCAACGAGCTAAGAAAAGGCTAATTATTTAGATTGCACAAAATCGGTATACAAATCCTGACTGGTCTATACAACGCACTGAATTTAGTCATCAAAATACGAAGAGGTCAAATATCACGAGCTTATGCTTCCTATGCTCCATCAAAAAAAAAGTGAATATTTCATAGACTATCAATTACTCTAGTGAGTCAGACACCCTTGATTCATTTCCGGGGAAAGTGGCGAGTAGTCCACTCCATACCGCCAGGATCGCTTTCTACTCCCGTCTCCCGTTTTACACCGGAGTTTCCTCGATTAG
>JAZHYW010055029.1:0-13221 GCA_037355805.1 Ixodes ricinus | reverse complement strand
GCCTAAATGCTCGATCGTTTCAACCCAGCATTTTGTAAATTACTAACTCTTGAACGATGCGATTATAATTGTTCCTCGGTATGGTGGGTTCTTTGTCCGCTTTTTAAATCAACAAGGAAGCGCGCGCTGGTATAAAAAAATAGTATGCTTTTATCTGGGAATATTAATAAGGAAAGGGGAGCTACCAGCTGTCCGCGACTGCTGAAGCGAACTATATCTAGTTTTAGCTTAAGTCAATATGGTAGCCGAGGATACGAAGAAAAGAAACCTATTAAGCAATGTTGGAAACGCAAGTAACAAGTTATTTTCTGTTTATCATTGGTTTCACGAGTATGGAATTCCAATAGACACCTCTGAACATAATGATGGTGCGCTTTTCATTTGGTCTGATTCGTATCATCAGCTAGTAGCGTCGGCTGTGTCCAGACTTAAAAAGTGAAACGAAGAATGCGGCTAAGTAAAACATGAAGAAAATACACAAAACGGTCATTTTCAGCAAAACGCTAACAATACTATCATTTTATGTGACGACGCGGTCTAAGCGAGAAACTCCTGAAGCTGGACTTCGAACCCTACAAAGTTCTTAGCCGACTCGGGGATCTGAACTACAACGTGATGCACGACAGAACACGGACTTCATCACGCCGCCCCCCACGAGCAGAAGTCGTCCAGGTCGTACGCCTGAAGCCGTACTACGATCGATAGGACTATGAATTTCGTTTTTGTACTACGGCCGATAGTACTGTAATTTGCAAGCCTCTGTAAAGTGCCATTATTTTTTTTTCAATTCAGTTCCCGACAAGTTGCATTAAAACGATGTTTTTTCTTGTTTTTTTCTTTGTTTTTTTGAGGGGAGGAAGTAGCCGAGTAGCCGAGTGGCGAGTAGCGAGTAGCCGAGTGGGCGCGTGCGTGGCCGAGTGTTTACAGCGCTCGACTGTCGCGCGGAAAATGTAGGTTAGATTCCAGTCAGTGGAATGTTATTTTATCAAATATTTCGAATTGGCTTTCTCGTAAGTTCGAGAGCATTATTATTTGATCGAGTTCCTAATGTTTTACGCCCCGAATGTTTCAGATGCCCACGCATGTATAAAAGGGGCTCCGGGTGGCGAGCCGGGGTCAGTCTCGCCCAGCATTCGATCCTGCTGTTACGCCGACTTCGACGCCCGCGGCACTCTGTTGTTATCCTCGGTTTCCTTTTGGTTTGGGCACAAGTTCGTCCCATTAAATGTTTCAGTTTCCTCAGTCAGTCTTTCTTTCGTCTCCTCATCATTAGTGGCCATATTAGGAAAAAGAAGCATTTAACTTGCGAAGGTAAGGTCCGCGTTGTTGTGTGGATATGTTCTGCTATCTCACATCAAAATTTAATTGAAAACAAAGAAAAAAATTAGCCATGACACTCCTATGGCAGTTTCTTTTGTGTGTGATCACGGTGTCATGCAATCCTGAAACTCGTATCTCATGTATCAAACTTTTAGAATTGAGTGACGGGCTGGTGAATCCCCAATAAAGTTGCAAGGCGACACTTTCTGTGCCTTCAGTAATTATCGCTTAGAGTAATTCCTTTGATTAAAAACGTATGAAATATTCCTTATTTGTTTTAGTTTTTTTTCTCCACGCAGGGGCAGTTGTTGAAAAATGGGACGACAACATGCAGCGTTCTCCCCCTTGATTCGCAGCCAGATCAAGTGACCGTGTGATCTGGAGCCTATTATATGCCGCCAAAGTTTATCAACCGCACGCTGAAACTTGCAAAAAAGAAAAAAGTGACGCACCGAGTTTTACACATTGATGAAATTCGGTTGTTATAGTAACATCAACGATTGGCACAACAAACTACCAGAATGCATGCCGAGGCACTTATTGTCTCGAGCCCAAATTCAGTTCGTAGTCAGCGCTCGTGTCCACTTTTAATGAGCATTCAAATATCGTTACCGCGAGGATTGCAAAGCTTGATGACGAAATCCCGGGGATTGTATAGCTGAAAACGCCGACAATGCAATGCCCACAACATTGTAATCAGGTTTTGCAAAGAAAACACTGTATGAAAACGTCCGCCGTTTTCCTTGTAATCACGCGGCGACAAAGAATCCCTCTTGGTAGAAGACGTTGCGTGCGAGTTTATTTGGATGCCAGAAGTGCTGGTGAGAAAGTTTCCTACCCAATACCGTTGGAGTGCTTTTTTAACAAGGTTGTTATTGTTTGACCTTTGTGGCATCTGTCAATTGTCTCACTATACTGAATACAAGCGTCATGCTTCTTCGCGCAGCTCTAATAGTAGAACGCTGATTGTCCCACTACTAAAATATCATCCGCGAAAGATATTCCTCAGCCATCGTTGCTTATAGACCGGTTTAGCAAATAGATCAAATAGATCCGGTGCCATTTTCAGCGTTCGCGAGTTTGGCGCGTGATATCTTGGCTTTTAGAAGCGGAGAAAATATTCCGGCTGAACTGTGGATATTGCATTCTAGGCTGTAAATTTGTTCGACATTGGAAAGGTGAATAGGCCTCCGAAATTGCCCAAGGGGCTCTGTGATAATTGACTGTTGGACTCGTCCTGGGAAGTACAAAATTGAGCGTTTCAAACTGCCAGACATGTATAAGTGTGCCTACTTTGCTAGGGAACGCGAGATCACGAGGAATATAAAAACAGCAACAAGAACAAATTGGAACGCCGTCGAAGAACGCGTCAAATCTAAGAAGCTGAGAACGTCAGCCAAGAGCAGCCAAGAGGCGCCGCTTCACACGTTCCAAAAGAATGAAGAAAAAAAGTTAAAACAAAGAAGCGTAGGGATGCCAGAGGTTCTGGTGTCGTCACGCAGAGATACAAGTTGCGCCCACATGCGGTGGTGGCATGAATCTGTCACTTTGGATTGTCTTGAAGCGTTGAATCTATCCAATTTTATTGGCGACGTGCGCAATCGAAAGCGTCGCTGTGGTCGGCTTTCCACGGTTGGCCGAATGCTGACTATGACGTCTGCAAAGTAGTCCTTATCGACGGAAGCAAGAGGAATGTAATAACTTAAATTTTTTTGGCGTTGGAAGTGTTGCTTTGAGAGCGCAATGATTTCAAGCTTCTGCCGTATTGATTAGGAACACCATCAAACTTGTTATTCGCAAGGTAACGACGTCACGAGATAAACGATAGGAGGGCGCCACCAAAATATCTCGCCACTACTACCAATAGATATAGATATACCAGTATTTCAGCGAAAATTCCAAAAGCAGTGCAGGGCCCAGTCAGGTCAGCGTGTACTACCCAAAATGATGGAAACAAGTGTTCAAGGCGCTGCGCTATGGAACCACGAGCAAGGGTCCCGGTCGCTTTTTGCGGGCACGGTGCTAAAGCACAGCGACTTCGTAGGCCTCAGAAAATCGTTCTTGTTATGCAGAAAGCTTAAAAATTTCCCAAGGGCGTAAGTAAAAATTAGGCTCAATATATTAAAAGTTTAAAACTGAAACGAACGTAAATATGACACGAACAATTTAAATAAACTTTACATTCTTGCAGCCATTGCGGCGGTTTTTTCACGCCAAATCATGCCGACATTACCTTTTACGTTTTTAGCAGCACAGCCTCTTGGGCGCCCATTTCCGGCTTGAGCGGCGTCGGCGTCGCCGTCGCCGTCGCCGTCGGCGTAACCGCGCGGTGCATGATGGGTAAATTTCCCCGCTAAATTTGGCGAAAAAATTATCCGCTAATTTTAGCGAAAAAATGTCCCCGCTAAATCTAGCTGAAATTTTATCCGCTGACTCTAGCGGAAAATTTTCCCCTTCAAATTTCGCGGAAAACTTTCCCGGTAGATTTAGCGGAAAATGTCCCCTCTAAATTTAGCGGAATATTTTCCCCGCTAAATTTAGCAGAAAAGTTTCCCGCTAAATTTAGTGGAAAAATTTTCTCTAAATGGGGCCGAGCAGGAGATTAGAAGGGCATAGCCCCCTCTCCGTACCTTCCCCTATTCTCCTCAAGAGCTGCGCTCCAATTCCGCGTTACTGGAAACTGTTAACGGCTTTCATTTTTTTTTAATTTACTTGTAGTTTGTTTAATTCATGAGTGTATAATGAAGAAACTCAAGTACATTTTCTGCTGAATTGGTCAAGATCTTGAGACTTGTGTACCACCTTGGTTAGAGGCAGCTGGTACCGTTGTTCAGATTTAATTCGATGCAAGATATGAACATATTCGCTGTTCTGACTAGAGAATTCCCCTCGCCACCATTGTGCAATGCACGACAGTTGCTTGGACGAAGAAAGTGGTGTTAATAGTGCAGCTGCGCAGTTCGAAGAAAACGAGTTCGATTAAAGTAACACAGTGGTCAGCAATATCTTGAACGAGTAAAAATAAACACAAGAAACGCAGCGCTCGCTTTGAATTTGTGCAGAACGTGCAGTGTCTAAAACTTATTTGTACAGGTACATTGCTTTCACGACTATTGTGTTATCTGTCTCTTCTCTAGAAGGTGCCGCAGATTCTGCTTCAAAAAGGTACTACCACGGAAAAATGAAATGAGAACAGCGCAGTGCGTGTGGCTCGCGTTACCGGCTGCGCCGCCTGGCAGTGAGCCTAGGGTCGAAGTGTGTGGCCTACTTCGACGTGAATACGCGCCCTTCGCTCGGCGCTTCTCTGGGTTCGGCATTAAGCCCCTTAGTGCGCTGGAAGCTATCACCACTATCGTTGCTCGCTCGACGCGTGCGGCCCGCCGCTATACTTGGTTTCAGCTAAGGTCCGAGCGTGGCGCTTTGTTATGAGCCGAAGGTCCGTTCAAAAAACGCAAAAAGTGCAACGTCATGGGGTTCTCCGCTTTTGATATAACGAGCCGCCGGAGGAACACGCACTAAAAGACCGTGAACACCACTGGTCATATCAACCGCGGGAAGAACGCCATGACGGTGTGCCTTTTTCGACGTTCGCTTGGTCCTTCGGCTCGTAACATCGGCCACGCTCGGACCTAAGGTCAAACAACAGAGAGTTTTAGTAGACCGTTTTTGCTTTCTCGCTCAGGTCTATGGAAAGCGGGGTCGCCATCGCACATGAGCGACCCTTTTGGTATTTGAGCGTCAAGCGTCAGCTCCCCTTTCCTCGCCATTTTAGGAAGCGCGTTCTGCTCTCAGTAAATGCTTCAGTTGATGGTGTTTTCCTGGAACGGAATGCGGAGTGGGTGCTCGCCACTTGAAAGCACGCTTGGGAGCGCCCTTGACCGTTATGAACCTCACTGCACTAAGATGGCTGCGCAGACTATGTTTGAAAGGGCGTCCTCCAGAAGACGTTTCACGGCGGTCGAGAACCTCTGGCTGCTTTGGGAAATCGCTGGCCGCCAATCCTTTCATGGATTTGAATAGTGGGAAGAGCTGCTGCCTTTTCCAAGCCAGCGGGCTTGATTTTTCTATGCGAGCAGTCGGCAAACGGACAGATATTTTGTTAGGTTACTTTAGGCAGCAAGACAAAGCAAATTAGCGAAAGTGAGAGCTTCATTTTTATATCTACATTTTGTCTTCCCAATGAAATGAGTTTTTTTCTTGTTGGTATGCCTCTGTTTGTGATAGAGTACCTTGTTGTGTATTTACACTGCCCGACAGCGTTAGCGCGAACCATCAATATGCTGCTTTTATTTTCACCTTAAATTCGAGGGTCTGACATATACCTACTGATGTGGAATAAAGCGCTCGTTTGGGGCACTAATATGAGCGACAAAATTTCAGCTCTCTCAATAGCTGTCAAAGAAATAAACTGTAAATAAAAGCGACTTTATCGTTTTCGTATTAGCAGTGAATCGCAGTGTACGTATCTGCCTTGGGGGATGATATGAAACCATTTTGCTTGGCTAAACTTTTTTTCATTTCTTTTGTGTGTTTTTCGGCTCAAGCACCTGCCTAGTTTCTGCCTCACTTGTGCTACGTTGTCTTCTTGCAATAGAGGGCCAGGCAACACAGGCTACTTTTACGATGCTGAAGTCAACAGTGACACAGTAATTTGATTAGATGCAATATTGACACGCACATCTGAGAAGGAAAATGGCTATCAATAGTAACTGTTGTTTTATTAAAATATTTCTAGATGCCATTTAGCCTAGTTGTACAAGTATTTCGCTCAGCACAAAAGCTTGAATATCATTTACTGTGATCAGTTTACGCATTCTATTATTGAGCAAAGCAAAACAAAAACAAACAAAGAAACGTGTTAGACCCTGCATCATACCCATGGTCTTCGTAGGGTTCGTCCAGCTGACAAATTATGCAGTCCGCACAGATCACTGCCAAGTACTTCATGACGAAAACCCTATTGTGACAAGAACAGTATGGCTTCTGATTCGTTGATGGACGGCATATGGGCGTGCTGTGCGGTCAATGAAACCCCAACAGTTGTCCATTGGCGCTCCCTTGTCTTTGACGGCCCAACAAAAATATCAAAAAGGCACTCTTACAACACGGCAGTATTTAAACACCACCAAAACGTGTGATATTTGACTTGTTACTAATATGAGATAAAACGTATGCCCATGGTAGGTACTTGTAAAACAAATGTGTATCGTAAATTTAAAAAAAAATATTTGGGTTATCAATTTGCTCCTTGATTCCGCAAGCTCTGAACCGTCAAACTGTGCATGCGAGGCCCGTACGCCGGAATTCAAAACGAAAGTTCTGAAAAGCGTTCTCATTTACCGTTATTGCTTTAAAGTCCAGAACTGTGTTAGCTAAATTTTACAGTTTTTATGCCTGTCTGGTTTTCCCAGACAACAACTTGACGTGGGATATCATTTCGACCATTTTTGATAACACTTTTAAAAACCCCGCCGGGTAACATATTTGGCCGCCATATTTTGGGCATCGCTATTAGCGCAAGACTAGTGATTAGAACCGAGTTCATATCCAGCATTGACGCAGCATTCGTGTCTAATACATTTAGTATTGCTTCCGCGACAAACAATGACGCAGCTCTCTTGCTCCCCGGACGCTTGGCCAAAATAAGGGGGCCTCGAAGAATAGTGGCAGGATGGCATGCACTTTCAAAAAGTCAGTATTCAAGTCTTTATTATTTTCTAAATCTGCCAAGAAAATCCAAGGCGAACATTTTCGGAGGAAAGTGAAACAATTTAAAGATTTCACGCAAGTGTTAATAAATAAAGTTGAGAGGACAAAAACGCCACTGTCTTTACCGACACCGTGCTGATTGCAAAGTGATACTCGTTCACTTCGTTTGATTATGCTTTTTTGTTTTACATAGAACTCAAATGGGATGGTTTACTTTTCACGCGTGGGCCGTACGCTTTACTTCTTGATCAGGCCTCTTTCAGGCTGAGGCCACGGCGAAAAACATCAACGCGCATTGAGTGAGAGCAGCCATCTTGAGATCTAAGCTATCACGCTAAGGACGCTAAGGCCAGTCCGCTCTGCAACTTGAGAAGCGGAGCGCACGCTCAATCCGCTAACTATACGCTCCAACTCAGAGCGGGCCACGCATGCGCAATTGGGACGATGCTTCTTGCAGAGCGTAATGTAGAGCATAAAGGGCTTTATAAAGTGGCCTACTAAAGCTCACCGATTACAAACGATCTTCGTGACTTGTCCCGACACGGCCCATGTACACCTTATTGTTTTTTTCGTGCGGAAACAAAAGTAAAGACATAAATAATTGGCGTATCAAAAAGAGTAACATTTCACCAGACAGAACAGCTGTGCTACAGAAACAACAGAAAAGTGTAATGTACACAAACCATGCACGGTCTCACCTGTGAGCACGTCTCCAGTTCCGTGAGGGTCAACACGCTATATTTGTTCATGTCAGCAAGCAGGTGGCTGCGCCTCTCGTTGATGTGACCCACGATGAGGGTTCACAATACTGAAGAATTCACCGACCAGTTCCGTCCAAACACTCATTCAAGTTTGAAACGACGGTTAGGCTAGGCCAGTCGACAAAAAACAATGCAAAGTGTATCGCCAGATCGGCGACACCTACGCCGATCTGATGGTTGTTGGGATTTGGAGGTCGGCATGCAGAGCAGCCAGGTCCTTCTGGAAGCGGGATTGCCGCCTACAAGATTTCTCCTCTACGTTGGCAATGCCAGCTGCAGACCGTGTTCGGAGAGGAAGCTTCGGCGCTTCATGGCCTGAGTGATACAAATCATAGATTCGATGTCTCGCCAGCTGAATCTCGTTAGTAGAAGTCTCCTTCCTTCAAAAACCGTGCGGATTCATCGTGCAGGTAACTTGCTACCTTGTGCAAGACTGCACCGGACCTCTTAAGGGTGTGCTGCAAAGCACAAACTTCGTACTTTTCTTTCATTTTTCTTCTTCGAATACATGAATCTGTTTTATTTCTAATTCGTGTGGAGCAAAAGGTACAAGAGCGAGTGCCGACCTTTCAGCGTCCCTGACCAGGCAGGCGACTCGTGCGGCGCATGTACCGCTACATGCTCATGCTTATACCTTCGGCTTCACTCGCACACAAGGTGGAACGATTATTTTAATTTTTTAGAGCTTAATAATTTTCGGGTGTGTGCCTACTCTTTTTTTGTGTGTTAATATTCTCGCCTTCTGTTTTTACTACACTTTTACAAACACGCTCCCTTTCACTTTCTTGGTGTTAACGATTAGTTATTTTGTATTACCAGTACTATAAACGTCTACTTGTGGGACTACGCAAGCGAATTTTTTGAGCGCTCTCGAAACGCACTTATGCTGAAGAAAAAGGTCTGCTAAAACGCGTTTCTTGGACCTCCGCTTTCGATTCCGGTGAAGCGGGCCGCGCATGCGCAGTTTGGCACCCACAGAGCGGAGCGAAACATAGAAACGGTCTACTAAAACCCTCTAATACCCAAATCACACGGCAGCGTAAAGGTACCTTTAGCCCAGGTACCTGTCATAAAGGAGCTGGAGAACGTGATCACACGGCGCATAAGGGTCCCTTTGGCTAAAGGAGGTCCTGTGTTAAACGGAGCTCGCCGAGCTCCCTTTACAGCTACAGGGAGTGGCCTCGGACCTAAAAACTTCAAATAAAAATCACAGATATATAAATATATCTTGTTTAATGGATTATAACTAAGTTGGATATATATAGGTAGCAAATTGCGAAATGATCGTGGACACAAATGCGATGAAGTAATACATGAACAAGGAACGCATACTCCAGCTAGCAGGCAGCAGCGGCGGCACGTGGAAAAGAATGTCTTCTACGAACCCGAACGCGATGGACCACTGCGAGCTCTTGCTCGATGTTCTAGACGAGTCGTCTGACCCTCCCGCCCAGGACCTTTTATCCTCGTCGTCACCCATTCCTTTCGATAGTGTCACCGGCATGTAGAGTTGTTAAAAAGATAAATAATGGTCAGCAAGGCGGCAGAGACAGGAGCCAAGCAATGGCGACCATCACTGTTTTCCATCTTTATTTACTCTTCTTTTTCCCCCAATCTATCAACAAACTCCCGCCACTGCACTACAAAAAACTGCGAGTGAAACCGATTACGAGGAATAATTGTTTATCACGC
Source organism: Ixodes ricinus (assembly GCA_037355805.1). Classification (NCBI taxonomy): domain Eukaryota; kingdom Metazoa; phylum Arthropoda; class Arachnida; order Ixodida; family Ixodidae; genus Ixodes; species Ixodes ricinus. The sequence continues at coordinate 3,739 of JAZHYW010055029.1, read as the reverse complement.
GCTCCTCCTCGCGGTTGAGCAGGAATGCAATCGACATCAACATAAAGTGCTCCGTTTATTCATCGTGTGATCAAGAACGCCATTTACGAAAGATACCTTCAGCTAAGGAACCTAAGCTAAATGTACCTTTATGCTGCCGTGTGAATGGGGTATAAAGTGTAGTAGCAGCTATATCGTTTTCTCAGCGAGCGCGAGCTCTAGCTGCTGCTAACGGGGAGCTTCCTTGTGCCGCACGCGTCGAGCGAGCACCGATGGCGTTGATAGCTTAAAGCACAATAAAGCGGGTTTCACATGAAGCGATTCCACGGCCGAAATCGCTGCCGCTATCGGCTCGGCGGCACGGATCGCGAGGTTTGATTTCACATGAGCGTTTTCTGCCGTTGCGATGGCCAATGTTTCTTGCAGCAAGCAGATGCGCACAGTCGTTACAGCGGCTTCTAACAAGAATCTTAATGCCTTAGTTTTCAGTTTCCCTTTCCATTTCACCTTAATAAAACAAAACAAAAAAGCGTTTAAATACTAAATAAACCTTGGTCTCATTTCTTTGTTTTATTTTTTTCTTCAAACTTCGTTGTTGCGGAGGATGAAATGTCGGATCATCCACGGCAGCGTCACGGGTAGCACCTTCCTCGGATGTAAAGACTCCAAGTGATATGGCCGACCCGAACCTCCTGGACCCGAACCTCCCGTAGTAGTGCAGTGGTTTCAAACCGGTCTTGGGTATCACTTTCACGGCCTCAGTCATCTCTTCCCAGAGTATCTGTTTGGTCCCATTCTTCCTAAATTCTTTGAGCTGCGCATCCCAAAGAACCAGACGCTTCGACACTTCACTGATATGTAGTTCATTGAACAGGGCACGATACATTTTGTGTTACTTGGTGTGACGATTTGTGTTGGAAAAGACGCGTCGATGTCGCTCAGTTGTTCTTCTTCTTCGTCTGTTTTTCTCATTAGCGCTCGCACAAGTCGCTTCCGATTAGCGTCTCTTGTGCTCGCTACAGCTTGTACTCAGGCGAGGAAAGCAAAAAAGAGCCGCGTAATCCATTGAGGAAACAAATTCTGAGGAAGAAGACAGCAATCCCCTCCTCCATAACCTCCTGAACAGTTTTGACGCGAGTGCTGAAGCAAAGAAGCTTGACCCGCCGGAAGAAAGAAACCTAAAACCTGTCGCTTGCGTACTTTCTCTGCTTGTCGTCTGCTTCAAGAACGTGAAAACGCCGCCGTCCTATGCGCCAGCTTTCACGCATTGTTTCACCTCCTGTAACGTGATTTCCCGCCGCGCTGTGAGTGGCCAGCGCGGAAGCTGCGACTCTGCCGCTGCGTCGGCGAAAATTGCGCCGCTTTAGGGCCAAAATTGTTGCATGTGAAACCCGCTTAAGTGGCATATTTCCGAAGCTTGGGAAGCGCCGTGCGAAGGGCGTATATACACATCGGAGTGGGCCACACACTCTCGACCCTAGGCTCACTTCCAGGCAGCGCATCCTGTACCGCGAGCCACGCGCTCCTCTGTTCGCATCTCATTTTTCACCGATAATACCTGCACATTGCCTTGTGGAAATACCCATGTCATGTTTAGGCGGGGGATTGCTCGTAGAAAGTTTGTTTTAGCGGAGAGCCTCGTTCAGAGGTCTTCAGGGGCATTTAGCAAGATCGAGAAAACAACGACCTTGGTAAGGTTTGAACAATCCCCTACGATTTCGATATCTTCTATGTTATTCACGTGGGAAAAATGCTTGACGATGATCGTTTTCTGGAGTTCGCAAACCACTGATTGTGGCTGAAGAGCTTTGACCCTCGGTCAAAGCGCAAATAATTTCCCCAAAAAATGAAATTTCCGAGAACAAAAAAAATAGTGACACTTGAGATCATTGAGCAAAAATGAAACTAGACCCTGACCAATGCGTTACTCCTTTCATCATGAAACGTCGGCACGCGGAACTACACCGGAGCGCAGGATGCTAATTACACGTAGCCTATAATCAGCATACTTGAGCTCCTCGTCTGACAGTCGTGGTATGCCCCAAACACCGCATTTATTACGGCCTTTTCAAAAATATGACTTACACGTGCCGTCATTGCACATTGCTATACCTCACTCATACCAACCTTGGCCAATGAACCATAAGTCGGTGACGAGAAATCGATCCTCGAAAATGCGCGCCCTAAGCAGCAAAGGCATCAGACTCGCCGCCGATACGACGATTAAGCGCATTGCCTAGACTGCGTCCAATTGTGACATTTTGATTACAATTATTTTGTTTTTCTTTTTGGCAACAACGCTGAACTGTAGCAGGTTCTAAATGTAAATGTGGCGCTAAATATATTTAAACAATCAAAATAAAGACACCACCAACCCTTGTTAAATGACGCCACGCGTGTTCAAGCTGTTTAGTGTAATCACTTATATATGGATCTTAGCAGAATTAATAAATATAAACATAAACCGCCATGCTACATAAAAGTTATTTTCTAATTTTTTTTATGTATAGTGCGTGCGCGAAACTTTTCGGTACTTTTAACGCTGAAACGAGCAACACATTGCCAAAAGGCCAGTCTTCGCTCAAATGTACCAATAACGGTTAAAAACAGACGCTAAAGTTTCAGATATTGCGGTTTTCAGCTTCAAGATCATTCCGGCGATTTTCAGAAGTGTTTAATACTGAAATTGGGCACGTCCCTGAAAGCCCAACCATTCATATCCACATGTCTGTTGGCTTTATCGGCCGACATTTTCGGAAAGAGAATTTCTAAAATGTTTCATAACCTTTGAAGTTGATAACGGCCAGCTGTGACACTTACGCTTCTAGTCGGCTTGGCAGAATCAACGTCTCAGCAAAGACCAATGTTGTTAAATTAGCACCATGGGAGAATTGCTCATATATAGCTTGCATAAGGAGTCCACCCCGCCCCCTTTCTCCTTTCTCACCACGGCTCGCCTCTGATCGTTCAACCTCCCGTTCGGCTCCCAGGGTATGTTCACTGGCTTCCATATCTGTGTGCGCTAATGCTGAGCACGTGCTGATGGCTAGCTTCCACAGTTATTTTGCAACGTACAGCCCGCACCATCAATATTTCCGGTCATGGCAGTCTACTTAATGTGAGCTCGTTCTGAGCATGCGCTCTAAACAGTGACCTCAAATATGGCGGCCAATGAATACCCCCATTTGTAACGGCAATGTATTCTATGTAATACGTAAGTTTCTGGTATGTGTGAGGCAGGTGCTCGTGCCATGATGTGCAGTGTGCGGGCGAGACTGTCACATGAAGTGGTTGACCGACTGTTTACCCGAGCGATATCTTGCAGCCATGTCCCAACCGGGCTGATATCTGTAACTCGTTTTCTTGTTTTTTTTTTCTGTAAATACACCAGATTTTTGGGGGACGACGACTAGATTCTCGCAAAGAATTCCTGCTGCCATCGGGTCGATGGGTTGAATCATCGTCTGACTGCTGTGGGCTTGACTGTATCCAAGGATTGTTCAACCTCGGAATCCTAAAGCGGCCATCAAGTGGCAACACCTCAGCGAGGACCATGAGTCGCATCAGGCACATCGAGTCTTTCAACGATACGACGAGTGACTGGCGAATCTACGAAGAAAGACTGGCGTCGTACCTAATGGTAAAGGTTCATGCCTTCTTGAATCTCATCGGTCCGAAGACGTAAGCTTTGTTGAAGTCGCTTACGGCCTCGCAGTCACTGTTCGAAAAGTTGCGTACCGCGTTAGTCAAGATTCAGGGC
>JAZHYW010055028.1:0-77333 GCA_037355805.1 Ixodes ricinus | reverse complement strand
TGGAGCCGTTCTGGCTGGTCTCGCCCATAGAGGTCCCTGGAGTGGTCCACAAGCGAGGTTCCTGCAAGGACCGGCAGGAACGGCGAGCCCTGGCCATACTAGCCTAGGCTATGACAATACCGGATAGGTTCAGCGGTGAAATTTGGGCTATGATAGCCCGGGACAGCTAGCCGCAGCACTCGCGTGGGAAGGACGATCCGCAGGTCTGGGCACGGACTCCGACTGCTAGCTCTGAACTATGGCCGACAACCAGGGTCGGCGGGCCCGGACGGCCGGCTCTTGATGACGGACAACCGGGACGTACAATAAACGCATTCGCTGTCTTCTCGTTGTGTTGTGTTGACTCCTTGGGAGACGAGCAAAGCACAGACCGATTGGGCGGCGACAATTATAAAGCGATCGCACAACTTATACTAAAACCTATCTTTGTTTTGTATGTGAGTGTGTTCAGATAAGGACGGTCATGGTAGTGTCAAATCTATTTTTTTTGTTTTTTTAGTCACATATTTCTATGAGGTAGTGAACCTGTTCACACAATGAGACAGAACTTACTTTTGCAAGATACTTGCTTGTATTCGTCATAAAAATCGCATTCGACAGAAGGTTGAGAAAGCGATTTTCCTAAATGCGCGATGACGCGAATCTGAAGCTAGACGAATAAAGAGTGAAGCTTTCTGCACAGTCAATTTTTTACGTTCAATGCACGCATACGTTACTGCCAGTATTAGTTATAATTAACTTATATCAGCATTTATTTCAAGCGAAATGAAATGTCACAATTGGCTTCTGGAGCAATTCTTGCATTACGAGGTATTTTTCTTTGAATTTTTAAGTCCCTTTAAATTTTTATTCTAAAGCTGAAACTTTTTTTGTGTCAAGTGTTTTATGCCTTGTGAACATTTAACACATTAATTAGCATTCTACTGTCGCAAGTATTTTCTGCATTGAGCCGGAAAGTTTGTCGAAATCGAAAAAGTTATAAATTTTGCGATTTTTCTGCGGCAAAAAAAAAACAAAAAAACTTCATCCTCGATTTTTTTTTTTAATTTTACCTCACCGGCTTTTGATGACCGGTAATTACAAATCTGCAAAGACATGTTGCATTATTTTGTTTTAAAACAAGAAGATAAATCCGTAACCAGGTCGGGGTCCCATCAATTACCGCTTGGGCGTTTCTGTCATAACGACTAGTGGTACACAAGCGACGCATGCCACTGTAGCCGTAATTGGTCATATTAATTCCCAGGCGCAACGAATCACTCTAAAAATAGCAAGTGAACTTGGTTTCATCGCTGATGTGGCTGATATTGCCAATGAAAATTTGAACGTTCCAGCGCGTCCGATCCATATTAGGGTGTTATACTTGGCTGGCTGGTTATATGTTCATCGTGCTCCCATTTCAAATTAGTAATTTAATATTAGTACCTGGCTGACGAAGTAATATGATTCGTATATCTGAGAATTGCTTGGAACAAGCGACATTGCGGGAGCTTCTGCCCGACCGATGGCGGGCGCGTCTATGGCGGAATGATAACAGCTTACATCTTGAAAAACAATGGCGAATGAGTGAAAATCATGGTTGAGTTACAGGGGATTTAGGCACCGTAGGCGGTTCAGCGTTGAAGGCAGCAGCCAAGTCTGCGCTCGGGTGATGCTCAAGTTTCTCCAACAAGATCTCTTGCGACGGCTCATCCGCAATCAGAAAAGTCATGATCTGGGATTGGGTCAAGGGTTGCAAGAGAGCTATCGACCTGGGGAAATATTTTTTATGAAATTCCAAGTGGGTCATAGCGTGCAAAAACCTGCAGATGCTTATTTGCAACTAGAACGCTCTTGGTGTGAATCAGACAGCGCCGCCACCTAATGCCGTAAGCCGTTGCAGGCGCACAGCTTCGTGGTTCACTATAAACAAAGAATAAAAAAAGAACTGCTGATCGTCGACTGGCCTACACCGCGGTGAGGTCCTGCCAATAAGGAGGACGTAACACAAATTTTAATATAACGAGAGTTCAATTAAAGCGATGATTTAAATAGACATAGAAATAATATAACGGGGCTCACAAGTGCCAAAATGTGGCAATAAATAGTCTTAGCGCTTCGCCCTGCCTGTGCGCTGGTGGCAAAATGCAAAAATACCTAACGAATACACAGAAGGAAAACAATGACTAGACAATTGAAAGCTGATTTTCTAAAATTTTGAATTACTACCGACCAGATTGCAATACTGAGGAGTTAGCGGGTGGAGGGTGTGTCTATCTGCAAATGTCCGGGAGTTACGGCCTCTTCCGTTGCATTCTCCGAAGGGGGTGGTACCGTTGAATTCCAGGGTGGGCTAGTGGGGGCTCGATGAGGCCAGCCACACACTCCGAAACACACCACACACACTTCTTGCGAGGGCTTCCCCAGCACGGACCTGGCCAGCCACCGTCGCTTTTCCCGAAATCGATTTGCTTTCTTGCAGTTCGAATATCAGGGCTCCAAGTCCAGAGCAGACTTCGTGCGAGACAAAAATAGCGTTGTTCAAAGCACGATATATCAAACCAGGGGCAGCAAGGCCTTCGAACCGTTTGTCTTGCGGAGTATTGTTTATATTGAAGGACTAGAAATTTGGAAACTGTTATGTAAGCCTTAGTCGGTCTCCGGGTAATTCGACGAGTGCAGCCTCTAATTTATCGCGGCGCAGCCGGATATCGTGACACAAGCAATCTCCTAGAATACGTTCATAGTCTCAGGCCTTCTTCCACTCAAAGTTCGCGCTGCGTACAACATACAAGAAATTCTTCTGATTTAATTTTTCATATTTCCACATGTGTAGTGACGGAATTTCAGGCACCCTATTGGCGTCGTTCCACTCTAGCTTTTCTTCTCGAAATCCCTCAAGCTTTCCATCCCTAGGCTTGGTGTTTTGCAAGTCCCCCTATCCCAAGCCATGCATTCTTTTCGTGCCCTGTTGCCGAAAAGATATACTTCGTTGTCTATAGCTCACGTGCACCGGAATTAGCGAAGGTGGTACCGGTTCTTAAAATAGGCGGCCTCTCCATCGCTAACGTAAGTGAAGCGAGAGTAGATTGTTAAGTTTTCATTGAGGCGGCTTGTATGCAGGCTTGACAGCTTCTACTGAGTAGTTCCACCTCACCGTCAAGTGCGGGCCACCAGAACGATGACCGAGCCTTCCTCTTCGTGGCAGCGACACCCTGGTGCGATTCGTGGAGCAGCATCAGTATCTCCTGGCGGGCCTTGGTTGGGATCACGAGGCGCCGGCCCCAGTAGAGTAGCCCTTGGTACACAGACAACTCGAGCTTCCTGTAAAAGTACGGCTGCAAGAATGACCAACTTTCTGGCAACCTATCGGGCCAGCTGTCCTGCACATATTTCATTGTCTGTAACAACGTGACGGCCGTTCTTGTCAGATCTTTCAATCGCTGTGCGGAAATAAAGGTCTCGTCTACCTGGCTCATCGTTAACACGTATTCTGGAAGTTCTTCTTCCCCGAGTGGTCCATGCTGAGGCATTGACAGGCGACTTAATGCATCGGCGTTCGCGTTTTGTTTCCCTGGCCGAAATTCAATAGTGTAGAGAAAATCGCTCAGCAGCAAGGCCCACCGTTGAATCCTCCCGGATGCCAGCAGTGGAATTGGCCGGTCTTCTCGTAGCAGGCCCACCAATGGCTGATGATCCGTGACTAAGATAAATCTGCGGCCTAGTAGATAGTCCCGGAATTTGGTGAGGCCAAATACTAAAGCCAGGGCCTCCTTTTCCAGTTGTCAATAATTTTTCTCCGTTGGCGTGAGCGTTCAGGATCGAAACGCTATCGGCTTATCTATTCCTTGAACTTTGTGCGACAGCACGGCTCCCATTCCGGTGGGTGACGCATCACATTCTAATCTGAGAGGCATGTTAGGGTCGAAAAATGCTAGGACCGGGGACGTCAGCAAGACCGCTTTTGCTCGTTTCGCGGATTCCTCTTGCCGCGGCCCCCAGCGCCACTTTTGATCTTTCCCGAGCAGCTCGTATAATGGTGCTAACAAGGTAGACATGTTGGGAAGGAACCGGTGGTAATATGTCAGCAGCCCCAAGAAAGAGCGCAGCTCGGTTACATTTGTGGGTTTCCGTGCCTCTCTTATGGCTTCCAAGTCCTTCTCCATCGGGTGCAGGCCTTCTTTGTCAATCCTATGGCCCAGGTAAGTCATGTCTGGTTTCCCGAACTGACATTTCGACCGCCAAAGCCTGACCCCCATGTTCCGGAACCGCTGCAGCACACGCCTTAAGTTGTCGGTTCCTTGTTTCTCTGCCACTAGAACAACCTCTAAGTACACCTGTACTCCCTCTAGTCCTGCCAGTATGATTTCCATCTTTCTTTGAAAAATCGCCGGCGCCGAGGCAATCCCAAATGGCAGAGGATTAAAACAAAAAAGCCCTCGGTGCGTGTTGATAACCGTTAGTTTCCTAGATTCTTCGTCTAGCTCCACCTGGGTGTAGGCGTCTCGGAGATCTAATGTGCTGAACACTGACCCGCCGCGCAACGAAGCAAACATATCCGCTATATTCAGTAGAGGATATTGTTCTGTGTTGCATGCCACGTTGGCCACCAGTTTGAAATATCCACACAAGCGCACCGAACCGTCCCCCTTCTGCACCGGCACAATCGGGGCTGCCCACTCAGAATGACTGACAGGTGAAAGGGCTCCCGACTCTAGCAACCGATCTATCTCCTCGGGTACATTTCGCGAAGAGCGTAAGGAACTGGCCTTGCCTTTATAAACTTAGGCACCGCCGCTTCCTTCATGTGCAGGTGCACTGGTGCTCCCTTGATGGTCCCGAGTCCAGGCTCGAATAGATCTCGGTACTCGATCAATAGGTTTCCTACGCCGTCCGATGTTCCTGGAAGGACACTTGACACTGTGGGGTCCAGCAAGTTCAACTTTGCCATCACGTCTCGACCACAAAGGCTTGGTCCCTTCCAATCCACAATCACCAGCGACGCTGGTGCGATGACGTCTTGAATGGCCGCTCGCATGTGTAGCTCTCCGAGAACGGGTAGTTTCCACAAGTAGCACCGGAGTCGCAGTTTGCTTTCGGACAGCGCCGACCAATGCTCCTTGTGCTGATGATCCACCTCACGCGAAATCACACAAACGGGGGAGCCAGTGTCCACTTCCATGGTAAGGGGCACACAATTCCAGCAGATCTGTCTTTCGACGGGAGGCTCGAGTCTTGTCGTTTTACTGACCGAGAACAAGTCCACCTCTTCTTCGCTTTCCGCTTCCGCTACGGCTGCTACCGCTGTCTGCCGTCGACCGGGCGACGAAAAATCTTTTTTTCTCTGCACTTCTTTGCAAAATGCCTTTGTCGGCCGCATCTGAAGCACTTCGCAAACTTGTGGCGGCACGTCTTCCGTGAATGGGATATGTTCCCGCAACGCTCGCATTCGTTTTTCATCGACCGGTCATACCTTCTTTCCTGGTCCACCGATTTTCCCACCATTCTGTTTAACTCGGCTTCGGTCTTCACCTCGTTCCCTTCCATATTCTTTACCTTTCTGATGGCTACTTCGGCCGCGGTCGCCAAATCTTCCGCCTCTTGCCGTGTGAGATCTCGCTTTGACAATAGCTGCCGCTGTACCGTCTGATTTCGCACTCCACAAACAATACGATCCCTTAGCATTCGGTCTAGGCTGCCGCCGAAATTGCAGTTATCAGCTATTTTCCGCAGTTCCACAATAAAGTCTTGTACGGACTCGCCTTCTTGCTGCTGACTGTTGAAGAATTTGTAGCTCTGCGCGATCTCATTCGGCCGTGGAGCGTAGTGTTGATTGAGAATGTCTACCACTTCTTTGTACGCTAGTTCGTTTATTTTCCGCGGTGCACACACTCCTTTTAAAACATCAATCGTCCGGGAGCCCAGCGCAGCCACCAACAACGCGAATTTTCTCTTGTACTCCGTAGTCTCATTGCCCTCAAAATAGGCTTCCACTCGAATCCAATACGTACCCCACTTATCTGTAGTTTCTTCGAAGTGGGAAACCTGAAACGCCGTCGTCGTCGTCGCAGTTGCCATTGCTGCAGTGGCCCGCTCCTGCCCGTCGTTGCTTGAGTTCACCTCGTCGCCACTGTTAAGTTTTCATCCGTCGCGTAGGCGGTCTGCGCTCCGCGCTGGGAACAACCATTGAAGTCGGTGTTTAGTGCATAACAAAGTTTATTTCCACGAGCCCCAAAGATATAGCCTGCACTTGGGGGCGTCACAACAAAAGGGTGTTATCGCTTGATAAGAACAAGTAACATCTAGATAAGTAACATTGACGGATTCTACCGGAATGATGACGCTGCAACAGATTGGTGCGTTGTCGTCGAGGTGTGCCTTAATTTTGACAAGGCGAAGCATGCATGCGCCGAGTCATGAGTGAGATCGTCACAAATAGCGGCATAGCTCCGCGTCGACTTTCTTGACATTGGAACGCACGTAAAGATGATGATTTGTTTCTTCTGCCAATGGTGCCTCATCCGCAAGCACCACGGTCCATTTCTCGGTAAAGTCAAAGTGGAAAACAATAGCACCCCTTTCACAAGACTGCTTCTCGTAATGTACTGCCTTTGCTTGCACGCGTCGTAGGTAGTTGTGAGGAATCCACTTTATCACAGTCGTTTGAGGCTCCTTGAGAAACGCTACGGCCGTCAGCGTCTTCTTAATTAACTCCCCCGAATCCCATGTGGCGAAGACTACCTCCTCATCATATCCAATATCGAATTTTTTCAATGTCGACTGTTCCGCTCTTGGACACTTGTCGCACTTGCCGACGAAGCAAGGGGAAGTAGGCTGCGGACATACACAGAGAGCCTGCACATCTTCCGCAGAAAGTGAATCCCCTAACGAATTTTCAGCCCCACGATACGTAACTGGAACTTGGCACAGTAGGTTCAAACACACACTTCCCGGAGAGGCAAGCACTTGACGCACTGAGGTGGCAAAGATTTAAACTTTGTGAGGCAAATTGCAAAGCTGGGGTGGGCACGTTTGCAGACGCCGTATGCTTCGCGCAGGGACCGGGTCATAAAGCGTTTTGGAACACATTGGGTCCCTCCCTTGATTTTCACGAGCACAACATCTTCATTATTCTGGCTTTGCCATCCAGCTCATCGGCTTTGTAGTATGTAAGTACTGCATTAACATTCTCTTCACGTACCTTACATCTACACACCTCGCCTCCGTTCTCTGTATTTGCTCTACCGTGGGGAGGGGTCTCTTGTGCCTCCCCAAGGTGAATGACTCTGGTGTTTGTTTACCGTCGCCGCTTGCCCTGCCGGTTATGTTGCTAGCTGTCTCCGTCAGGGCGACTGCCGCACGGTGCTGCCGCATGGCGATCGCTGCCTCACGTCGGTGAGATACGATCGCCTTTGCGAGCGAGGATGTAACCTTCGGCCTCACTTCCTGCTTCTGCCTCACACTCACACTAATTTTGTTGGCAAGTCTGCATCAAGAAACCCTTGTTTTCCTTTGACGTCTTCAATTAGGGCTCAAAATGCAATATTTATCACCAGCTTAACCTTCCGTTCACACCACGCCTTTCATCAGTCAGGCCAAAGGCTTCCGTAACATCGCTTGGTCCTAGCGGTTCCTAGAGCGACCAATCAAATTATCTCGCTAGACAAGTACGCTTATTAAAGTACTAATCTGAAAATGTAGCACTATGAGCACCTAACCGGCAAGTTCAACACCCTAATGAGTATCGGACGCGCCGTAGAATTCTGTTTGCATTGGCAATATCATCCACATCAGCGATGAAACCAAGTTCACGTGTTATTTCTAGAGTGCTTTATGGCGTCTGGGCATTAATATGGCCATCTACGGATACTCTGCCACGCGTCGCTCGTGTACCACTAGTCGTGAAGACAGAAACGCCCAGCGGTAACCGATGCGACCATGACCTGGTTACACATATTTGTTTTGTTATTTTAAAACAAAATAATGCAACATGTTTTTGCATATTTGTAATTATCGGTAATCAAGGGCCCATCGCGTAAAATTTTAAGAAAATCAAGAATGATTTTCTTGTTTAATTACGCACAAATATCGAAAAATTGCCAACTTTTTTTCCATTTCGACAAAATTTCCGGGCGCAATGCAGAAAACACTTTCAACAGTGGAACTCTAATTAATTTGTCAGAAGTTCACAATTCATGAAACACTCGACACAAAAAGTTTCTGTTTTAGAATATAAACTTAAATGGACTTAAAAATGCACAGAAGAATGCCTCATTATGTAGGATTTTCTTAAAAAGCCAAGTTTGGCATTTAATTTAGCTGGAATTACATGCTCATATAAGTTAACTTCAACTAATTCTGGCAGTAATGTATGCGTGCATTAAACGTAAAAAATTTGACTGTGTAGAAAGCTGCACTCCATTTTTCATCCTTCAAATTTGCATCATCGGCGCAGTTGTGAAAATCGTTTTTCAACCTTCTCTTGAATGCGATTTTTCTCACGAATACAAGGAAGTATCTTGCAAAAGTAAGGTCATTTCAGTTGTGTGCACAGGTTTCGCTACCTAATATAAAACTGATTGAAAAAAAATAGGCATGAGACCACCATGACCGTCCTTGTCTGAGCACTAAAAAAATCAATTTGTAAATACGACAAAGATATAGTACGTAAAATAGGAAACTGGAAAGCATTTGCGTTTCAAAATTTATTCTTACAAGCTATTCACGGTAACTCGGCTCCACACGGTAAGAGGATGAAAGCATATTATTCGCAATTGCGAAATATTTGGGCAAGCCAAATATTCTCAAAATGTTTTACACTTTAAAGAAATAGCTAATGTTTACCCGAAGGAAAAATCCGATCAATGTAACGCTGTCTGGCAGTCGATGTTTTCTAGTGGACACCTGTCTGTGCCTGATTGTACGTCAAGCACGTCTGATTGGCCAACAAGTTACTCTGACTGACAGTCAAACTCCAGTCAGACTCCGCTTGTCGGCTTTCTGATGGTTTCCTGGTGGCAGTCGGCCGCCGCGAAATGCCGTCAAGATTTCTTGGTGGCGATTCTGACTGTACATCGATTGTCTCCGACTGTACGTCAAAAAGCTTTGACGTGCAGACAGACGTATGGTCAAAGGACGTAAAGTTCGTTCGGATGCCACTATTTCGTATAATCTATGAATACGAAAAATAATCTATGCACGAGAAAACGATTTCGGAACGTGAGCCCATAAAACCGCTGATGTTAGAGATATGCCAAGCAGGGCACGCGACAACCCTGATCAGAAGCCCGGTGAAACACCGCCTAACACGCCGAGCACGCCAAACGCGCCACTTTCTACTTTCGCTTCGCCCATAGAAGCTTAGCCGAGTTTCCATGAACAATCGCTCTCAACTCGTTTTGTTTGCGCGCTCGCGCCAGCCCAGTCGTTTACACGAAAGCGACTTCAGGACATCGACTCCATCGTTCTTCGAACGATGCTGACGCAGTAACGTTTACATCAACGCTCCAGCTAGAGTTACGTCCGGACGGTTACCACTGAAACGCGTACTTCAGAGCCCTCCCCCCGCACTCCATCTCTCCCCCGTGAACCTAGGGAAGGCGGAGATTTGGACGTAACGGGTTACGTCGGACGTAACGCTAGACACTGTTACATCAATGCGGACTAGACGGTGGCGCCACGCCGTGTCAAAGCTCGAAGTTATGCAGTTCCGGCAGGTTCCGGCACCAGCCGCACCACGTTTTCCGGTTCGTCGCACGTGGAGGCAAATCGACTGTTTCGACGCGTTCAGTGCACGTGAAGATCGTGCCCGCTGTCTTCGGTGCTGTGGAAGAAGTTACGAGACGGAAGAAACATCAGAACCCAAGCGTTTAGTGCTCCAGGCCGGGCCGCCGGGTCACTCTGGACCAGAGGCGACTTGTGTGCGCACGCTTTGAGGACGCCTCCGCGCTTCGCCGCGCCAGACCTCGCCGATCGCGACCGGACCCCGAGTCCGAAAGGCTGCCGATCCATTGCAGTTTGGCTCGGCATCTGGATGCGCTGGTGTGCATGGTGACAATACTTGGACAACTCCGATACCGCTTGACCGCCGGAACTTCCCGATGCACTCAACACTGGATACTGTGCTTGTGCGTGCTGTGTGTGTATGTTCCGTGAACCGTGTTTGGTGACGACACGCGCCTTGCATTGTCTGTTGCAGTGGGCGGCAGCGCTTCGAGAGTTTAGGTTCTGCGCTCCCATCGGTCTGCCGGCCAGCGCTCGCCCGGCGGCGACGTTCGCGCTGCGGGCGCACGGATACTGACGCACCTATCGTTGCCCTGGATGGATACCCACTGACCTCGGCTTTGAATCTTTATATAGTGCGAAGCTGCCGACCCATTGCAGTTTGGCTCGGCATCTGGATGCGCTGGTGTGCTTGGTGACAATACTTGGACAACTCGGATACCACTTGCCCGCCGGAACTTCCCGATGCACTCAACACTGGATACAGTGCTTGTGCGTGCAGTGTGTGTGTTCCGTGCATTGTGTTCGGTGACGACGCCTGGACGACCGTGTGCGCCGCCGGAATTACCGCTGCGCTCACCACTGGACTCTACAAAAGTATTTCGTGCTATGCCCTTAGCCGTTACAACCGAGAGATCGTCGCAATTTCAGACCCAGTCCGCCTGGGTCTGAAATCGCGACGATCTGTCGGTTGTAACGGCTAAGAGCATAGCACCAAATTCTTTTGTAGAGTCCAGTGGTGAGCGCAGCGGGAATTCCGGCGGTGCACCGCCTGGGTCTAAAACTGGGGCTGGAAATGCGCGGTTTCAGGGTGGGTACGAACTGGTGCCCCAATTTTGGGTCTAGGCGGAACCGGCATTTTTCATTCCGGCCTGTATCTGACATTTTTGTACGGGTCCCTTTTACCTGAAAAACTCAATTTTGGAAGGTACATTTCATCAAGGACCACCACATACGTAATTTGGGACATTCCATCAGTGGCAGTCAGACGTCATCTGATGGACCATCAGGGCACGTTCCACCAGGGCTGCTGACTGGCAGTCAGTGTCCCAAATTACGTACCTTGATGGAATTTTCAATAGGGTAGGTTTTACTATGAAACCTGGCAAAAGTATACATATAAATACATATTTTCATATGAAAAAATTCATTGTTCAAATTCTAATTTGTACTTTTATTCGAATGATTTCAATATTATCAACATCATTTTCTTTTTCTTTAATAAAGCATCCTTCCGAAATTTCGGTAGTTTCGTTTTCATACTCCTGAATGCTGCTGACACACGTCGGTGTTGACTTAAACTTGTTTTTGCTTTGCTACGTTGTCGTGTTTTTAAAGTGGCTCCGGGAACCACCTGAGCTTCTGTGTCTTAAGCGATGTTTGAGATATATTTCTTGAAAATACTGTTTTAAAGAATAGCAAGAGATAACTGGAAGGCTGCACCTCACTAACAACCGTCCATCATAGACAACAACGGGGCAACTGCCAGCAAGCTTTAAACCTCGGGAAGAAAGTCCACTATATGTGTACCTGCGATTCTTGTGCAGGGGACTTGAGACGGCGCTGCCAGTGGCAGCGGGGCCAGGAGGCCGTCAGGCAATGCATATTGAGGCTGGATTGGGGCGTGTTGGTGTGACTATTTGTTTTTGTTTTGCGTTGTATGTGAAGTTGTACAAACTTGTGTGGCTGCTAGCTGTGCCAAAAAGACACACGACTCACAACAATTCCTAAAGTGGCTTACAAGTTACAACACATGCAAAAAGAAACATTCCTTGTTTAGTACGCAGTGCGAGGCCTATTTGGTCACAAAATGGAATCGTCCGATTCCAAGAAAAGTTATACTGCGTCACGCGATTGCATTTTTTTCCTGGAGGGAGGAAACAAACTTGAAGAAGGGAAAGAAAAACAAAAAAAAAAACGACTAAGAGACTCTGACCTTAATGACATGTCAGGGAAAACAAATTTCTCCAAGTCGTATGGCTCTCTAATAAAGACAGGAGTTGAAATTGCTCCATCTATCATGCTTTTTTTTTGGTGTGCATTTTGATAAGATGCATGCATCCTAGATGTAATTAATGCAGACATTTTATGCTCAATACGCTTGGGTTGAGAATGCAGAAGTCAGGAAAAGGTCCTGTTTAATGATCTATGCTAGAGACGAAAAATACATTAGCATTATAACAGCAACAAGGTATATAAAGTTCTGCAAAACTTACAGCTGCCGAAAAACAATTAAGCGAGCTTTGAAACTATAGGGAGGAGGAAATCATCACCTAAAATTGTATACTCAAACTTCGCTTTCGTAATGCTGGTAATAAGGTGGGAGAGATAGTTTTCATTATAAATAGCGAAACGAAAACAAGTTTAAAGAAGCAAGATTGTGTAACTGACCGCTCCCAAACGACGTTCGCGCTCTTGATATAAGCTTGTGCCGGTCGCACAATTCACGCTTTTTCGCAGTGGTGTGAAAATGAATGGACTTCTTATATCTCACAACCGAGCAGACAAAAGGAATTAAATAATACGACCAATTTCTCACCGAATAAAGCACCTCTGCTGCGACTGCCAAGCGCAGATGCACCAAAAGGTCAGTGTACCTCACCTGGACCATCGAGCAGCAATATGCCGGACCGATTAGACCTGACCTTAAACCTCAAGGTCAACTTCGACTCCCCATGCGGGAACCACCCGCTAAGCCTAACATTCGGAGAGACAGCCGACTTGACCCCCTACCCAGCCCGGTCACCGTCTGCTCTGTCAGGGTTCAACAACACTTTCCGACAACATCCACGTCATGGGTATTGACCGACTAAACTCCCATGAAAGGCAGACTGTCGGCACGGCGCCACGGCACGGCGCCAACATTAACCTCGGCAGCGTGGTCTCTATCATGACCGCCACCTATGTATCCAAACACAAAGCTGCTACGCAAATCTACAATCGCCACCTGAACACACCATGCAATGAATACGTCACTGTTCAATGCCGTCTAGGAAAAAAACAACAAGGACATCATCATCACGAACTCCTACAGGCTACCTAAACACCCTAATGCTAACCTAGGATGGCTTGATGAACACTAAGCAGGGTGCAAGCCTCATCCGGCCATCATAGCAGGGGACTTTAACAGCAACAGCACCTCCTGGGGATATAAACGCACAACTTCGGATGGCCGCAAGCTAGCGCAGGCCATGGAAGTTTATCAATACACCCTTCTCAATGACACCACCCTGCCCACACGCATAGCAAAAAGCATAAAACATGTGAGCTCACCCGACCTCACATGGTACAACGGACCAGCGCCAGCGACCTGAGATAAGCTCCAGAAAACTCTGGGGAGCGATCATGGCATCCTACAGACCTCGCTCACTTACCTTCAAACACGCTGAAAGAGCTACCAAGGAGGACTGCGTACTAGAATGACCAAATGGGACAAACTCCGAACGGAACTAGAGGAACTACCTACCTCTTCCTCCTACCAAGAGTGGGTAGACATTCTACAATGCACATACCGCAAACACAGAAAGCATGTGCTAATTATCCCAAGCCACGAGCTTGTAGATTCACACCTCCTCTCCTTGTGGTACAAACGGCACCGCATGGGACAAAGCTGGAAAAAGTACAAGACCAACTGCCCCCTCAAAAAAGCTATACAGGCAGTAACTGAGGAGGCGCAGGAACAGGCACACACCCTTGCTACCGAGAATTGGCTCCAGACATGCGATCAACTTAACGAACAACTACACACACCTCGAGTGTGGCAGATCCATCGATACCTCCTGTGACAGGCTAAACCTAGAAACACACTAACAATACTTCTCATGCATGCAAAAGCAGACCCTGAGTCGCATGCACGAGACATACAAAAACTATTTTTAATCTCACAAACCAAATTTTCCCCACTGCCCGAACATCTTCCTAAATCACCTGACTCTCATTCCTCTGGAATGAATTCTCTTTTAGCATAAACGAGCTACAGGCGGTTCTTCACAATATGAAAAGGAACACTACCCCAGGTATGGATGCAATCACCTAGACCACAGTATACGCAACCTACCTGACCTCTTCCTCGAACCTCTCCTCGACCAAATCAATCAGGCATGCGAGACTGGAATCCTCCCTTATAAGTGAAAAACGGCCCTCATCATACCCATCCCGAAACCCGGGAATCCTCCCAGCCAGATAAGCAACCTCCGACCTATTTCACTTACCTCCTGTATTGGTAAGCGTATGGAGATAATGACTCTAAGTCGCCCTCAATGGCATCTAGAGACCACAGTTTCCTTACTATACACTATGATGGGCTTTCAACCAGGGTTGGGCAGTATCGCGATACAAATGTATCGCGATAGTATTTCAGAAATACATTTCGTATCTGTATTCTGTCCCGTGATACATTTTTTTTCAGCAGTATCTATATTCCTGTATCGAAATACATTTGGAGTGAATCCTTGTATCGCGATACACCCAGGATGAAGTGTATTTCGTTGCAATTCTTAAAAAAATATTCCTCCCCCCCCCCCCAAAAAAAAAGAGAAAGCAGTTTTAAACGTTTTTTTTTCTTCTGAGGGCATTAGGGCTAAGGAGATGCTGGGGCATTTTTACTATGCTAACTAAGGTTTCTTCCGATTCTCCAAACTATTTTTCTATGCGTATTCGCCTCTCTTCTGAGAAGTGTTGCGTAGTCGGAGATTTGAACCAGGTAGCGTGCCAGGAGTGAAGTCAGAGCATTTTCTGCCGCAGGTCTCTAGGTAGAGATTTCTTGAGTCATTGCTTGCTGGCATCCAATGCCCATTGCTAACCGTCTCTCTTGACCTAGCGTACACTGTACCAACCGGCAAAGCTCAGTCACACTCCGTTACAGCACAAGCGCGGTGGTGGTTTACCTTAAATAGTAGCATGACTCACGCAGCTAAGTTCAACACATATTCGAATGTTTCTGCGATGGCGCCTGTAATATTGCACAGCTCAAGGGTACGTCATCAGCCGACGTGAACGTGACCCGCTGCTCTGGTGATGCGAAACTCAGGAAGGAGGCCAGATGTGGCCTCGCTGTGCCGACCTAACTTCGTATACCTGCGACTCGTCTCGAACGCGCTGTTTTTCAGAGAGCTCGCACCTGTGCCGGCCATCTGAGGTCGCAATGCACGAGGTCTCTGTTTGGATGATGATAAGAAAACTTCAGGACTGGAATACAGGCGTCGGTGGCGGAGGGTCGGCATGAAGAACCTTCACAACAGAGATGCCACCGTATAGTTTTTTTCCAAACGTAACAGAAGAAAAGACATGTGCTCCAGGATGCTTCAGGTGGTCCACAATACTTAAAAATTCCAAATGACACTGCCTGCACGATCTTCAACGAGGAAACCTACAACGAAAGTACGTAGTATTGTCCTTTCATACAACAGCATGGTAAAGTTTCATGTTCAAGGCCACACCTACAGAAAGAATACCAATTCATTCCACCGTGACGTCATGTGATCATTGATGATAGGGGCGTCCTTATTGGACGGGGGCGTGGCGACGTTTTGATGGGATTTAGGGCGACATAGAATTTATTTAGAGGTCGAAGTCTTTTTCCATCTTTCGTCAGACAGACATGATATAAGGGAAGGAAACACGGAAAGTCCTTGATGGAATGTTTTTTTTTGTTTTTTGAGACCATCGAAGATTTTTTGTCTTCCGAAACCTTTCTCACACTTTCAAGGCAAAATGCAAAGCCTACGGGAAAGTAATTTCGAGATCAAAAGCTTCCACTTCAAACTTCAAGCTTCATCTCAGTTGGCGTCTCAAACAAAATCGAAAAAAAATGTATTGCAGTATCAGTATTTTTGTATTTGTATTTCTGCCCTCAATAAATGTATTCCTGTATTTGTAATTCCAAAGACTTTTTGCCTGTATTAAAAATGTATTTCCGATACGTATCGTGATACATTTTTACAGATATATCTTAGTATCAGTATTTTAGCTTATATTTTAATGTATCCCGGTATTGGTATTTCCAAATCCATTTTTGAGTATTTCTGCCCAACCCTGCTTTCAACCATATGTTAGCACACAAGATGCCACGCTTCGCATATACGATGATGTGTACCAGAATGTCAGTACCACACCGCTGCGTACCTTAAAAAGTAGACATTCACAAAGCTTTTTACTCTGTAGTGCACCACACGTTACTAGATAACCTCTTGGACACGGCACCCGGCTCTAGAATGTAAAATTATATCAAAGCCTTTCTCACCGATTGAACAGTACAGATACAAGTAAATGATCTTATATCCGCCTACCATATCTTAATAGCTGGAGTACCACAGAGGGTTAGTCTCTCCCCCCCCCCCATTATTCAGTCTAGCCTTGAAGAACCTCCCTGAAAAACTTCTTGAAATTCCGCACCTGCAGCACAATATCTATGCGGACGACATCACCGTCTGGTGCTGCACCGGCTCCCCAGCAGACCAGGAAGCCACCGTGCAGACCGGACTTGACACAATCCACACCCACATAACTCAACGTGGCCTCACAAGCTCCTCCAGAAAACAGACTACATCGTTGTCTCTAACGATACGGGACAGAAGGCAGACGACTACCGAGCACTCATTCAGCTGCATATAAATGGCACCGTCATCCCTTGCACCATACGAGTGCTAGGCTTCCTCCTCCAACAGGACGGCAAAGTGGACGAGTGGATAGCACTCATCACAAAGCAGATAAACGAAATCCACCATATGCTCACCAGAGAATCCTGGCGCAACCAAGGTGTAAAAAGTATGGGATGCGTAAAACCGTCGAAGCCCTTGTTTCCACCCGCGTCATGAACAACCTACCTTATGCCACCCTCACCACCACACAAATCCGCGAACTTGAAATCGCGCTTCGTTAGTGCACGCGACTCACACTTGGCGTTCCACGGTTCGCACCCATCCAGCTACTACCTCTAGCTGGAATCCACACCGCCTTGGACGAGCGCATTACCTTGCATCGCCACGCTCAACCTCAACGCCTATGTACATCGCGACAAGGCCGACGAATACTAGACCACCAACACAATGATACCTCCCAACTCCCCCCATCCCTACAACCTTCCTACCATGGGACTCACTGCCACATCTACATGTCCTTCTCCTACCCCGAAACATGTGTCCGGAGGCCCACTCCTCTTGAAGAGAAGATCGTGTCAAACGTCTCACGAAGCAAGGGGAACCGCCAGATACAGACCTTTAGTTCACTGATGCCAGCTATTACCCTGACCGACGTCGCACGGCAGTGATTCACAATACCTACCTTCATACCATTCTACATAAAGGTGTACCCTCTCCTACGGTAGCCGAAACACTTGCCGTCGCCGAGTCCATCACCATCCCCAAACGTCATCACGATCGCATTCTCATAAGCACCAACAGTCAAGGAGCTTGTCGACAGTTTCGGGACAACACGCTCCCTCCCCATATACACTCCTTCATACACCGACACCTAACTTCTCACCCTCATCTGAACGTCAACATCCAATGGATACCAGGTGATCAGGGCATGGGAGAAAATTCAAGAGCGCATGCACTTTCCCGCGCTAAAGTAAATCCGGCGCCTCTAACTTTTGGTTCTTACTCCTATGACCCACGTGAGCACCCTAAGCAACTCTACAAAGCTCGAACGGCTATCCTCAAAGAATTGCGTATGACCGCCTCGACTCTCTCCCATCCGCCTCCACACTTTACTCGCGAAGGGGGTGCCATTTTATGCCGTGCTCAAACTCCGCTCCAATGACCCCTCATTACAAACAATACATACAAGGGCTCCCCGGACGCCCCTACTATCTCCATTGCGGCAGCCACCCTTCCAACATACACATGATGTGGGATTGTCCACACACAAAACCGCTCATATTTGCAGAAGGGTTTGGATTCGGGCTAGTTGGTTGAACATGTTTAGGGGTTAAAAGCGCTAAAAACGACGGACGAGTAGGAGAGACACACTCCACAGAGCGCTTTTGCAACTGGTTTATTTTGGAAAACACACGTACCGCGAGAACAACAAGACACACATCCGATTCAGTTCCAACCGCCGCTTATCACATTTCGTGCTCTTACACCATGCGGGATCGTAGAAACGATAACTCTGATTCAAACAGGGTTATCGATGGGGCACTTACACACGTACCTTCGTCACACTCGGAAATAAAAAAACGCTTCCGTTATCTCCCTTGTCTTTCTATTTTTGTTTCGTGCCAAGATGACGGTGTTGTCTAAATAGGGTAAACACTCACACCTATTGCAATGCACCGCGAGATTGCCAGAGGGGCTAACCTCAATGACAGGGCATGTTCCCTCAGTCTTTCGTTCACGCATCGCCCCGACTGCCCCACGTATACCCTCCCACAAGACAGAGGAATTCTGTACACAACCCCCACTCTGCATCCTACTGTATTTTGTTGCGTGTTCTGTGGTGTGTGTCTCTCCTACTCGTCCGTCGTTTTTAGCACTTTTAACCCCTAAACACCCTCATAATTGCCACTTTACACCAACTGCACCCCGACCTATACCCAAACACATGAGAGAGCTGGATCACTCCACCTAAAGATCACCAAACCCCCTACTGCCACTTCTGATCGAGCACGTCCACAACGTACTTGGGGAAGAGTGGTAGAGATATCATATTGCAGCGCCGGATTATAGGCGTGTTAAAATAAAAATGTTTTTTCTCCCTCCCCTCATTTCATTACATTCTAGCATAGATGAGCTTGAACCCAAAAGTTTCCGCGAACTGTCGCGGGTTGCATTATCAGCGAATTATTTGGTAACCACGACAGCCAGAGACACTTCCGAAACGGAGGAAGTCTAGTTATTCGTGCAAGGGCTTTGATTTGACAGGAATAGCGAAGCTTATAAGAAGCCTCTGTGTATATACGTTGGTAGTTAAGCATTATTAAAAAAGTAGATATTTCAGTAAGATTTTGCTAAAACTGGATCAACAAGTTCTTACAACCCCTTCTTAAAAATAAAAATTGGGTAGTGTGAATGTTTATACAACCTGGAACTACGTCTACATCTGCGGGCGACGAATCTCGGAGCTGTAGATGAGAAATTAAGCCAGTGCAGTACAACCACTAGCCTGGGGTTTCTAACGTGTATCACGCAGTAATGATTCACGACCGCACGCCGGTAAGATGCTCATCCAGATCGAAACGGGCAGGGGTGGGGTTGAACTCATGATTATTTGTTCTGCAGCTCTAGCTTTCGCTCCACGAGCTCTGAACGAGTGTGCGCTAGCCCACCCGGCCTCCAAACTCCACGTTCTTCCAAATATAATGCTCAGTACTAGGCTTCCTCCTCCAACAGGACGGCAAAGTGGGCGAGTGGATAGCCCTTGATCCAAGGTGATCACTAAAATTAAAGCGTTAACTTAGTTCGTATTTTAAAGGCCTTGGTTCCGAAGGCAGTATAACACTTGTAATATTATTTTTGGGATGTTGGCCTTCCTATATTGAGAACTGCGAGATGCTCCCTCCACCCTTTTCGGGTTATGAAAAATAAACGTATCGTAGCCAGAACGAAAAATAAAGAACTATACGCTGAATAGCAAAACCGCTTTTCACTACATATATTATATGCTATTAATCTTTGAGATTTAATTGTAAGCATCATTAGCCTTCCTTCCCCTCTGCCCCCTTTTTCCAAAAAAAGAAAAAAATCGCTCTTGCCGTCACGCTGCTTCTCGAAGCAAAGCGTGATAATTTAGCCAAGTGGTATTATAAGACAAATCACGAAAAATGAAGCATCTTAGCACTTTCCTACGGCGACAACATTTCTGAAACTCTTCTACTGCGTGGTGAAGCAGACCAGTTCGCTTATTTTAGGCATTAAAAACGTGCGCGCGATTGCGTGGAAAACAACAATCATTAAGTTTTGCCTACATGCAGTTCATATAGGGGAGACGGCACCGTGAGCTTCCGCCCCGGTGACACGGTAAGACGACTGCGCGTCAGGAACGGCGTGGTAAGTCGAAGCACGGAACCGCAGCCCGTGTGCGTCCACCCGTCTCAAAAGCCGGCGACAGGAGCTTCCAAGAGAGTCCAAATCGCTCACTCGCAGCCCAGCCGCTTAGTCCCAGACGCTAGGCGATTTGGCGCATAGTAACGGCGGCCACACATGAGTCGCTAGTTCTAGAACGCGATGGGGCGGCCTTGCACCTAGCAACGGAGGTGCAGTGGGGGACAGAGGAACTAGAATGTATTTGGGCCACATGCTGGGCGCCGCGAATCGGTGCGTGCTGGTGGGCCAAGGTAGGTTAATATTCTTTAATCAGCCATCCGCAGACTCTCCGCGACAAGTCAAGAACCGGGAACCGTGGTGGGTTAACACTCGTCCCAGTGATATACTCGCCGTCCCCCACTGCGCAGTGCCGCGATTGGCGGAGGGGACGTCACCGGCGATCTTCAGTTGCTGGGGGTGACGTCACGGCATCGCTCCCTATAACCAGCCAATCATGTGCGGCCTCCGTTCCAATGCGACGTATCGGTTAGCCTTTCGAAATATCCACCGCGCCGCCATCTGTCGGTGCTTGCAGAAGGTGTTTTCTAGCAGTTTCCATAGACAGTGGGGCTGCGGGCCCATCCCGTGCAGACATTGCGAACTTTGAATTCTTCTGCGACGAACAAATTCAGGTGAGCGCATGCACTCATTGCTATCTCATTAAAAAATTACAGGAATATCTATTGGTAAATGCTAAGAAAATACGTTACCCTTTGGAAACGCCCCATGTGCCCCGATTTGGGAATAGGTAACACTGACCATTTTACGTTTCTGTTTTGGCTTTACGTAGTGGCTTCAGCTTTTGCTGCCTCTATATGTGTTGCTTCTTTTCGGCATGCTTACAGGGTCAGTGTTAGCGTTTCCCAAACAAGGACGTGTGTGGCGTTTCCAAAGGGTGATGCTCAAACGCTCCCCAAAAATCTAACAATAAATATTTCTGTGTTTGTTTTTCCACTTTTCTGTAGCCTTTCTGTTAGAGTACATGGGCACCCTTGGATACGGTAATCCATAAAATTTCATGAAAAGAACTATATCATTTATCTCGAGGAACGAACCGCATATATGTAACTCGTAGAGGGAACCGCACCCTTCGTTTTCACTTCAGGCACACATCACAACACACGCACCGCAGCTGCGAAAACATAGAGCGGAAAACAACCGACAACGGCAGAGCGGCGATTGAGCACGCCCGCATTCCACCGCGCCGCGGTGCCTCCTCCTCTTTGTCTCCGTGCCAGATCGGCGATGCTCCATTGACGAAAACGAAGAGGATCTCTTTGACGAAAACACAGCGGTGTATGTCAATGTGTCAGCGCCGGAAAGGGCGGGTCAGGTTGACGCCTGCTGACACCAGCGCTTCCGACCAACAGGAGCATCGCACATGTCACACTCGCTCCCTCTTTCTGTCTCTCTTTTCCCAGCGCTGTCAAACGAGACACCGCCGTGTTTTCGTCAAAAGGCGCGTTCTAATGCTAACGGATTAAAAGAAATTCACTTTACGGTTTTCCGCAGCCACAGCTACGAGCCGATGGAGCCACGAAAGCAGCGACAAAACTGCATAGTCACGACGCTTGTTGTCTTTGTGGCTTGCCTATCACCGGCTAATTCAATCGCAATCTTGCTAAAGTGGACGATTGCAACGCCTTGGCTGTGCGTGATGTGTTAATAGCACAGAGGCGATTAGCCATTGTGATCAGGCAAATTTAGCGCTGCCTCATTAGCTCCATCTGATCGCAGTGTCGGCTACGGTTGGACTTACAGTGAATCGAACTAAAGCTACGAGAGGGAAACTTTTGAAAAGCCTTTTTGACTGGAAGGATATCTAAAATTTGCAGTTTCAGGGAAGATAATTTGCACGTATCCCATCCGTCGATTTTATTGTGTGCTCCACCAAAATCAGCACGGAGGGTTCTTATTTAAAAAATCAGGATCACTGATATCTCTCTTTACGTAGGAAGACACACTGATAGTACGCCAAAATCCGGCGGCGTGTCGCATGTTCCCTGTCTTCTCGCACTCCCTCGCGCTATCTTCAAACTCGAGCCCAAATAAGGCCACGCCAAATTGAAGAGTACGATATTTCTTCGTGGCTTTACATATCTGAAAGCAAACCAGAAAGCATCCTCATTGAAAGAGCACACACCTGCGATTACCTAAAGCCCCTCAATGCCGGACATAACGAGAAATATTACACCGAATAGTTTACGTGTGAAAAAATTTAATTCACGGGTGTTTCTTTGCTAACTTGCTAACTAGCACACTTCGCCCACCATCGGCTGCAGTTTGCGCACTTCCGTTTTTTTTCTTTCGTTTCTTTTACGTTCTATTGCTTACTACCCGAGTAAACGTATTTCATATATTGTTTTCCCCCAAGAACAAACAATAATCTATACTAATTGCTACGCGCTGTAAAAGAACAAATAACTGCACTACGGGAAGTCTACTACGACAGAAAACACTAAGGTGTCCTTATGCTACAAATTACCTCTGACAGCGGTGAATAGAATGGTTCACACTAAAGTCACTGGATTCTGGGAAAGTAGCACAATCGCCTTTCCTGCCTGCTAGAGAGACAATAACAAATACCAAAACAAAGACTACAATACCTGGCTATGTAATTGGCTGATCTGTCTCAGTTGCCGTGACAATCACCATTTGGGCACATTAAAATCTTCGATGCTTATAAAGGGTCGTTTTGCACCAGTCGCATCAATACCGATTTGAAACGAAACCGTACTGAAAGCGTTCCTCTTCCTCCAATATATGGGCATGTGCTACTCTGCCTGAAAACCACTAATTCGAGCTAACCTCCGCAGATTTTATGTAACACCACTGTTACTCTTCTGTATTCCAACATAAGGAAATTATTAAATAAAAGCCAACAAACATCGACGCCGGAGCGAGGAACAAAATTATCGATAGTCGAGAAATGCTTGAAAAGGGCAACAATTGTCACCGGAAATGCGGATCGGCACACCAAACATCTAGAGGTCAAGGAGAAACTGCTCATCATATGAACCAAGATGGAGACCTTACGAGGGGCTTGGCGCTACCTTCCCCGGATCCGGTAACCTTAGTTCTACCAACTTCCTCTGAAAGCGGTTATAGGTCTGGTTCACAAAGCGCCCTTTTCTTACGTGACAAGGCTTAGGTAAAGTCGGCAGCAAACTTTTGCGGAGCGCGGGAGCGTCAACCGAAATGTCTGGTTGCGCCTTCTATCGGCGCGCGGCCACTCTCAAAATTCACGCTTCTTGAATCCGCTTCGTTTTCTGATCGCAGTTGCCTCATTTGTACAGGCTTTTACCCGACGTGCACGATATAACCAGGACCGGCCATCATGCCGCGCGTTTGCCTCAGCCACCCTGAAGGGTGACGGTGCTCGCGCATGCTACCAAAAATCATTTCGTCCAACCTCGCGCCTGTCCCCGTTATCTCGTTGGCGTTGAATGGAAGCGAGCGAAATAAACATCATCCGGAACAAGAAAGGCAGCACACTTGCAAAGCGTGAGTATTGAGAGCGGCAACGCGCCGTGAGAAGGCGCTGCCAGTTTTTCTCGCTGGCGCTCCCACGCCCCGCAATCTTTTGCTGACGACTGAACACTTACGTTAGGCCACGACCGCAAGTCGTCGACACACACGCGCTTCGTTCGTACAAACCTTGCAACTAGTCAAAGCAGTACCTTGGCAGTTGGCACACCGGATGCGAAGCCCGGGCGCGCCGAAGACTTGCGGTCGCATCTCGAGGTAAGCTTACTTAAGCTGCGTAACGTAAGGTAACGCTTCTATATAGGGTGTTCACTGGATGCCATATTTTGGGGTTATGTTTAAAGCGCATGCTAAGAGCGAGCTCAGATTAATAGGCTGCTAAGGCCGCCAGACCTTGATGGTGCGTAATTCACTTTTGCGAAATATAAGTATAAGTTCGCCGTCAGTACGCGCTCATCACTATCGCACTTAGTCTGTGACCGCCAGTGATTACTCCATATAGGGAGAATTCATTGGCTGCCATAGCTGTGTTCGTTACTGCTGAGACGTGTGGTGACAGCCAGCTTCCGCAGTTTTTTTGCAACGTGCTTTCTGCATCATTATAATTACCGGCCTTAGCAAGATATTAATATGAGCTTGCTCGGAGCATGGGCTTTGAACGTTGCCCTCAAAAATGGCGTCAGTGAATACGCGGTATCAACCTTTCCATAATAGCGTATGAGGGCTTGTTTATCTCTGTGTTTGTGCGTTAAGCCCACACACTTTTTGGCTGAACGCAATTGCGAGCGAGACATGGATGAACAGTGATTTAGCATCCGTGGACTGTTTTTTTTAAATAGTGGAAACATTTATGTGAACAAAATTTCGGCGGTCATGTAAACATAGCGTGCATGAATGTTTGTCTGTCAAAGGTCAACAACCTCTTTGTTGCACTGAATATGCCAGCGCGTGATTTCGGTGAAGACGCGCCTAAGCATTAGCCACGCGTACGCGAACGAGCTGAAAATCACCAAATTGCACACATAAAAAAGGAACGAAATGCCGAGGAATGTTGGATGTCACCACTCAAGCAAAAGCGCGTAGGTACTGATGATAGACTACTTGATAAGTGTATTTTTGCGCTTGTCCAAATAGAGGAGTAATATTCCTGTTTTAAAATATTCAAGAACATTAAAATTGTACAAAAATCATTGAAGATAAGCATGATTGATAAGCTTGACTTCGCAAACTGTGCCAAAAACCTTATATAAACATGTGGTTCTCAGGTCTGGGAAAGTGCAACGCGCTAAGTCGAATATATTTTTCGGTCGCGTTTCGATTGTGCGTCAGTGTGCCTATTGACGATGCTCTACATGCTACACTGGCAAAATATTATTCGGGCAATACGTCCTTGATGCTAGTACAACATGACGCACGAATTAGGTGCAACGACTCCATCAGCAGTCGTTATATCTTGTAGGGCGCAGCATTGTGCTGGTCAGTTCTCATCTTCAGAACACAAAAACTGAAACAAATGAAGAAATTTTTGTGACATGACCCAAACAGTAATAATCAGATGCCGTCGACGTTGGAGGGAGGATATGCCTAAACAAATATATTCTCATGACTGGCATAATTTTGTCAAATGTAAAACTATTTCTTCAGCCGCTCGATGGCACAAAATTTTTAGAAAATGTGTATTATTGCTCTAGGTTTCTTTTCACCGCTTTTAGACAGATGTCAGTCTCTCACGGCCTTGGGTTCGAGAGCCCCCGTGAGGCCACAGCCGTCTATACTGAGAGAGTTTGTCCGTCTTAAGGAGATTTTAACAGTCTGGGAACCACAGCAGCGTTGTCTGAAAACCAAGGCATGACAACTTTGCTCCGCAATTCTGGTGCTCTGATTCCTTGGAATAATATGTGATTTCTGAGATTAAAAAATAAATATAATAAGTAACGCCATTTCGTGCTATCCCGAAATTCTGTGGTTCTAGAGGGCAACAAGCTCAGCCCATTGGCCAACTCTTTCGGTATAAACGGCTCTGCGTATGCCGTGTCTGTTTAATGCGTGCCTCGAGCATAAACCTCCACTGCAGCATTCGACTATCCACGACCCCGGTCATTTGCAAGCGTCAGTCAGCCACTATCAGGGCGCGTTAAAAGAACCTTTTAGAAAACAAAAAAAAACAATAAAAAACATCGCGATATAGGGAGTATTTAGTGACGGCCATAGCTGTGTGCTCGAATGCTGAGCGCGTGCTGATGGCGAGCTTCCGCAGTTCTTTTGCAACGTGCGTTCCGCACCATCAAGAGTGCCGGTCCTAGCAGCCTATTGATGTGAGCTTGTTCTGGGCATGCGCTCTAAACAGCACCCACAAATATGGCGTCCAGTGAATACTCCATATATCAAAACTATAAGAGTGCTTTTCTTCTCATTCTTTTCTGCCCTTTTTTCGAAAATATTTGTCCACCAATAAATTTCTACCAGGTTAAAGTCTGCGAGCTAAGTGCAGAAGTGCAAAGACGCGCAATCGAAACGCGCCCAAATATATACGAGTTTGCTCGCCTGTGGCGCTGCGCACACTTGAGAGTGACAGCCATATACACGCTTGTAAGCGCCGGTAGCTTGCTGACAATTGAATGCGGAAGCGCAGCTTTATGCTCGATTATTGCACTAAAGTCACTAAATTCAGGATTCAGTGACATTAGCTGACACGAAATCGCTTTGCGCCCTCTGGCCCAAAGAAACAGGCCTATGGGCACGGAACGCACACAATGCGATGAAGTTCCATATTGATATTGGCGCCATAGTTTCACGACAACCTATTCAATGCTTCAAAGATTAGAAAGGACCCAGGACGGATCAACCTGATGTTTAGCGACGTTTTAACTGCCTTAGGCAAGGAAGGCTATGGCGCTACTTTCCCAGGAATCAAGTGACATTAGTGTGAACCTTTCATTATTCGCATATGGGCGTTTGCTCACGTCTTTTCTACGTTACTTTATATAAAAAATATGAATAATCGTAACATCCGCGCTTCATATGCTGTGTGCAAATGTACTCCTTGAGTTGGCTGCCACACTTCATGCGAAGCACACCTTAAACAGCGACTCTCCTTTAAACCAGACGTAAGCTCCCGTAACATTTATTTTAATATGTTTACCAGTTCTGGTACTTATCTCGTAGGTGAATTTGTTTACGCGATGATAAAATTAGTGAAACACGGTAGGTGGCAGCCGCCATTTTTGGACGTCACAAAATGCGAGGAGGGCCGGCACGCCCCGCCGTGGTGGTTCAGCGTTCGGCTGAAAGTCGTCCCTTCGGTGACTTCGGACGAATATCGAGACTAACGCGGACGCAGCACGTGAGTGCAATCCGTACCCCAGATAGTACTATTTAGCACATGTAGAAAATTCAGCCCTCGGGCTTTGCCATCTATGTATAGACCACGGTTAAAAACGGCATCGTCTGGCGGTAGAAGGAACGGCAGAGAATACACGGTGTCGCCCAAATCAAAACGGTAAGGCTATGGCGTGCTTTGCGTTCTATTCTGCTGTTGCATCTCCAATAGTCCCGATGTGGCAAAAAAGAAAAATAAAGAAACATAACAAAAGCTGGACGATCAATCAATTAATGAAACGATGATAGCGAGCTGGACAAGAATGAAGGTTAAAACCTTCAAAACCTTCGGCTGATTCGCCGCTTGCACATCTGCATTACTTGCATTGTAATCATAACCTTACAATATAGGCCGTTCACCCTGTTCGTCTCAGATTGATGGCAGCCGATAACACCTATTTGCTCTACTAACGTCTAACTACTGGTCAGCTCAGTCGGCATTCCGCTCCACTGTGAATGGAGAGGTCCATGGTTCAATACCAGCACCAGGCGGACGTTTTCAGCCGCGCGCCAGTCGCCTGGTTGTGTTTGCCGATTTGTGTTTGTCCTTCTTGTTCCTCTTCTGTATGGACTATCATCATCATTTCTGTCCAACTAGCTTGCACCTCTGCATCAACTGCATTATCATCATAACCTTAAAATGCTGGACGTTTACCAGTGTAGATCTTAGATTGGTGAAAGGTGATAAAACCGGACTGCTCTACTAAGGTATAACTCCTAATAAGCTCAGCTGGTAGAGCGCTCCACTTAAAATGGAGATGTCCCTAGTTCGATACAAGCGCTAGGCGGGTTTTTGTCGGTCGCGCACCAGTCACGTAGATTTGTATGGAGTTTTGTGTTTGTCTTTTGTCCCACCTATTCCAATCTCCTGAGATCAATATCATCTCAATAGTCGGGTTGTCATGCTGCTCGATGTCGCGATCCTGGTGGTTGGTCGTAGACGCTCTAGTGAAAAGCCCGAGCGAACATGTGTGTCACTGTCGTCAGGGTGTCCCAACTCCTTTCTGACGAAGCTTCCATGGACTGTGAAGATGGACAGCGTTCTTCTGCAGAACAGGCGTCTGCCACGTCCACAAGCGCAGCTGTGACGCGGCCAGGATAGTGGACATCAAGAGCATCACGATTCGAGGACGTCATCAGGCAGAAATTGAGGGACAACTTTCTTGGACGCGGCATACACGCCAATCGGAGACGCGTTCATGCGCCAAAACCAACGTGGGTTTTCATACACAAATTATGTCTCTTTAATATTCTATGGCATTCAATATGATGATGTCAATGATAATGGGGATCACAATAACGATATTGACGACGTCGAATAAATGGACGGCAATGACGACGTTCATTTGGGTTATTGTTAGGCCGTGCGAGTACCGGTTTGAAGTGAATAGCACCTCGTAACGAATAACCTTCACAATTGAAGGGAAGAGCACACGAAAACGGGTTTCATTAAAAGTTTATATATATATATATATGATGATGCACTATTTTAGTAAAACCTGTGTTCGCACATATTTTTTTATATTTTTATCATTATTTCATATATCGGGTTCATTGATATTCGTTGCAGTATTAACAATGTTACGGGTTCAAGCTGAGAAAGATGGTTCAAAGATATTAGAAATTACCAGCTGAACATTCATCCACCAGTAGGCTCGATGTAAAATTTGTGTGTGTGTTTCAATTCTTTTAGTTCATCTGGTAATTCAAGTATTAACAATTGTAGCATTATTATTAATATGTTTTGTATATAATTAAGGTCCAAAATTCTAGAGTGAAATAACTCAAGATCGTTTTAGATACTCACTTTCCACCTGATAGTAAGGGGGCTGTCGAAGAATTTGGCGAACCCGGCACCCGGTTTAATGGAACGCAAGACTTCGGCGTTCTTAATGAGTGTAGCATTGTCTCTCGAACTGCACATCTGCGTTTGAGAAAAGTTATCAACCAGGGGCTGTGTAACGTCCTTCAAGGGTAACAGCAGTGCCCGAATGCTAATCAACGCGGGTATCTCTCCCGGCGGTTAATTGACCCGCAGTAGAGACTGTCAGGTCACACGATATGCTCTTTCGGGACAACAATATGCGGAGAGCTTGTCGCCTGCTTCTGGTGCAGGAGTTCACTTAACGTCACAACAACGCTGATTTTTGATTGACCTGGTTTGTTAGGATAGTGGCTAGACCTTAATGCTAGAAACCTTGAAGTCTACCCACCTTTTTGTTTTCAATGATACAATAAGAGTTTGGCGATTTGACATTATTGAACACCTGCGCAAGAAGCAGACGAACTTGCGCTCAACATTAGAGGTACTTCGTCGTTCTCTACACATTACTGCCGTGAGTACGTCCTTCCTTCGATTAGGATTTTCGGAACAGAAAAACAAAATGTGAATGGGCATGAAATATAGGGGAAATTAACATCATTTGTATATATTAGGAGCCGAATGTGAAGTCATTTCCGGGGAAGCTATTGTTAACAGCGAATTAAAAATGAAAGACGTTTACCATCCTCTGTAACTAAAATTTAGATTGCAGCTCTTGAGGAGAAGGTAGTGACTGTTGCCCCTCCTCTTCCTCTGTACCCTCTCCTTCACCCGTCCTCCTCTCCTCTTCCTGTGGTCCTCGTCTTCCCCTCCTTTCCACGTCCTCCCCTCCTCCTCTCTCCTACTCGTAATCCTTCTTCCATCCTCCTCATTCTTTATTCCTCCCCTCTACCCTCCTCTTCTTCCTCCTAGCGTCTTCTCCTTCTCCTCCTCCACCCCTCCTCCCCTCCCCCTCCTCCTCCCTCCATCCCCCTTCTACTCTCTACTCACCCTCCATTCCTACTCCTCCTTTTCTCTCCTCCTTCTGATCCTTTTCTACCCATCCTCCTCCTCTTCCCTCCAATCAACCTTCAATCCTCCTCCTGTCCCCCCTCCCCCTCTCCCCTGCTCCTCCTTTCGATCTCCTCTTTATTTTATGCGCCTCCTCCTGCCCACCCCATCCTCCTCCATACCTTCTCTTTCTTCTCCTCCGCACGTGACGTTAATGTTTCCCGCCAAATCTAGCGGAGAAACGTAAATTTGTTCATAGGTGACGTGACACCAAGTCATTGAACGGCATTTTCCTCGATGAATTTAGCGAGGAATTGGATTGGTGTTCAGGTAAAGCGTCGTAAATTTTCCCGCTAAATTTAGAGTGGTTACTCCGACGCCGACGTCGACGGTGACGACGACGGACACGCCGACATCGCTCATCAGGGAAACGTGCGCCTCAAAAACTGCGCTTTAAAATGAAAAAAAAAGATAGGACAAGTAAGGTTTGGGTTTGCTAAGGGAATACACGACTCGCACCTGAACGCTATGTACTTCCTCTCATCGGGCACGGCCACGCATCCTCAAAGCCCCTCGTCCGGCTATTACAACCCTCGAGCGCGGGTTGAGATAGCCGCAGAAAGAAGCAAACAATCTCAGGAGTCTACACTATGCACGTAAGCTCGAAAACGTCTGGTCAATGTTCACTGTTCACTAGAATGTTGCTGGAGATGCCAATAACACTAATTGTTTATTCTAGATTTGTGAACGTTCAAAATTTACAGTCGCTGGCACGTTGCGAATAAAAAGCTGATTATCGTCGTTCTTAGAATCCAAACAAATATAACAAAGACCTTGCCTCGATCTATATCGCAGGGAAAATGTAGCTGTTACAGTGCACGGTGCTACAATACCCTGCACTAGAATACCCGGCAGTATTGGGACCGGCGTGCCTCGGAAATGTGAGATCGGTCGTTAGATCGCTCGTGTATCGAACACTTGCGACGGTGGAGGCGTCGCCGTAATAAAACTTCGCTTTAGCGGGCCAAGTTTGGCTGTGAGTTTTTAACGTGTTTGCCACCGTTCGCAGCGCTGTTCATTTTGTTGGGTTTATCTCGAACGTCGCTTGCGTCTGCGCGCTGGCCATGATTGTATAGTTGGAGGATCGGAATGTGCGTGTGGGATCCGAATGCGTTTCCCATTTCGTGCTTTCTTTTGGTTGTTCGTATTGCTGCCGGGTAATATCTAAATGTCGCTGATGAGACAAGGACGAATAAAAAAAAGAAACATCCACAACCTCCAAGGCAAGGCCCGCGCATGACGTCATTGTTAGTGGATCCCCTGTCCACTCCATGCAGCACACACGCTAAAGCTCGATGGGAATCACTACAAACCGGTAAACACGTCAGTCGTTGGGTGCTATCATGATGCACGATGGGAGATGCTCAACGATGCACTGGCGGCGATGCTGAATCAAGCATGAAGGCTCTCAGTTGATCATTTGGTCATAATATTTGGGTAGGGGGAAGCCCTTGTCTTCTACCCTAGTAACACCGGCGGTCTAGAATGCCCTTGAACCAACGATGCTTAATTCAAAGATCATCGGCAAGGGTTGCAAGGAGCGCCAATAGTGAGCCCAAGGGAGCTTGCCAACCTCAGTTGACTCACGTTATTTCCGCCAACTAAGTTCAAGATGGCATCGTCTGCTACATCGCCAATCTCCTGCGTTATCGACCAACTTAAGGGCGGTCCAAACCAAATAGAAGTCCACAAGCAATTCGAGGAATAGTTTTTTTGTTTTTTTTTATGAATTTCTGGTCTCGTCGCAGATGAAAGTCTTATGCTCGGAGAACGCACCGGTGGTAACGGCGCACCGACCACCCTCGCGGCCGAGGAGGAAGCCTCACGGCGGTCTTTCGGGCGGACGATCACAATCCGAGTAATGTCACACACGAGGGCCGACGATAATTCAGTTGGACTGTAAGCGGGGGGCAAGGGGGTCTTCATTTCACTGGCATCAGCAGGAAAGGCTACAGATGGACGCCACGGTCTGGTGAAAGACGAATGGCTTTTTTAATGTTTTAGGGACTTCAATTAGGGGAATACACCGAAAGCGACTGCTCCTTTGGTCAGTGGGAGGAGCAAACTACTTTCAAAACTTTATAAAATACTTCGACAATGATGTGTGTATTTACAAATTAAATTACACTTTTAAGAAAAATTGTTTAAAGACAGAGTGCATATTCACCGAGCTCATTTGGGAATATTTAAATATTCCTTGTGACTCGTCGACAACAAAAGATGTGACGTAAGTGCTCGAACTTGGACTAAAGTACAGCCTACAACTCTCGTCTAAACCCCATCGAGTAGCTGAGCTTCGCACGTTTTCTCGCAGAAAGTGCTCCACCTGATGAAAAAGAGAAGTGCATTTCAGAAGTAGTCGACACTCTGGGATGCGAGCCAGGGGTACAGCAGAGGCCATTTAAGACTGGACACGTTGTTTCCTTTTTCGGGGACCACAACCTCAAGCTTTTCACGTCGTACAAAAAAGGTGGCTTTGTGGTGCTCCCGGAAGCTCTTTCGAGGACAGCTCAAGGGCAGCCATCGCAAAGAATTTCAGTAAGGTGAAAAATGTGTCCCTAAGCAAGATCAAAGTGGAAGCAAAAGAATTGTGTCAACGCCTGGAACTGACCAACATGGCCAAAAAGGTTCAACAGGCTAAGACGCGTACCCAAAGCGTCGTTTCACAGCAAAAACGTACGAAGCTAGAATATCTTCTCAGGGCCATCGTTACCGAAATAGACTCTTGACAGAAAAAAGCGGAGGATACCTTAAGAGACAGCTAGTCAGCTTTGACCTTAGGTACCCATCCGTCGTCCGGAACTCAGAGGTGATCTCACAGCTTTTTTCCGACAGGACTTTCAGCTAGAGCGGTGGTTTTCCAGTAGACGTGGTAGACCTGTTCTATTCAGTACCGCATGATGAACTGATCCTCGCCAGAAGGCGTTGCATTGAAGAAAAATGTCAAACTTCCTTCAGCAGTTCTAGCGGTGTGAGCGTAGAATATTTTATGAAAATGATAACTTTGTATTTATCCTATAGTGTTGTGTCCTCTGACAACAATTTGTTTTTCCAAAAGCAATGAATATCCATCGGGTCCCGAGTCTCGCCAGTGTTGTGTGACATGTTCTTAGTTGAATGTGACAGAGGAATAGACGAGGGCTTAGGCACAGAAGTGAACCTCAAGTTTTTCCGCTACGTGGATGTTTGCTGGTGCTTGTGCCACATCCCCATGTCTGTACCGACGACGTTATCAATATAACGATGTATGTTTTTCCTCTAAATATCATGGCCTCACCTTCATCCACCAAACTGTGGTGTCTGTCACGGGTGTGCCACTAGGGGAAAGAAGAAGTGACGCAGTGGGCTCGAGGAGCAGAAGCGGTTGGGATTTTTCGGAACTGGCTGGAACATCCGGTCTCGGCGACGCACCGAGCCAGAGAACGAGGTCTCGGCGACCCACCGAGAAAGGGAACGAGGTCTCGGCGACGCCCCTAGCCAGGGAACGAGCTCTCGGCGACGCACCGAGCCAGGAAACGAGGTCTCGGCGACGCACCGAGCACGCCTCGGCTACGCTCCGAGGAACGGGACTGTGCCCTGGACATCGCTCTCCAAGTCCGGCATACCCGAGCACTGAGCACCCAGCCACCAACCACGAGCAAGTGTTCGTGAGTAACTTCACCGGAGACTAACCACTGAGATTGGGACTTATTGACGGTATACGAAGACGTTATCTTTTATATCTAGGACATGGACGTTAAGCGTCATAACGGTTGCCTGCCACTATTTCTAGTTATTTATTTTCTTATTTCCTTTCTTCTTCTGTTGTAAATATATTTCTTTGTTCTCATCCTCCAGTGGCCTTCTTTTTTTTACTGCCTCCGCGTACCTCCCCGGCGTGACAGTGTCAAAGCGGCTGCTGCTCTTGTATATGAACTTGCACTTCGACAAGAACCACGTATGCTGGAAGTACCAGCCACGCTCAAAGAAAGACGCTTTGTCTTTTTCGTTTGCCCACTTCATATTAGTGAAACAAGATATTGTGTTGTAGATTACGAGAGCCTCCTTATACAAGTCTTGTAGGCATAACATGGGCGAAAGATTTTATGATCAGGTACGACGCCTGGAAACGGCGGGCTATACAATGTTCAAAGAAGACACGGAGGGGAAGCGGCCGACAATAGAAAAAAATAACAAGACCAGGGGTAATTCCTTACGCCCACGGGCTGTCCTAAAGCTTAAAATCATCACACAACCGGCTCCGGCTGCCTCTATGGTAACATCATCAATTTGCTATTAACGGCCAACATGGCCCAGCGCTCCAATAGCGCACTCGCCACCGGACACCCACCGTGGGCTACAGTCGTGCAATGGAATTGTCGAACACATCGAAGAAAAAGGGCCGACCCTAGTAGAACGATTCCATTGTGACGGCACCACACAAGGGCCATTCATACTCGCACTCAGGGCCGGCCTTTGAGTTCGGCGACCTGTGCAGTCGCACGGGGCGCCATTCATAGGGGGGCGCTGAAAGGGCCGTCGACTGAAAATAATGTGTTAAAAAACTTCGGATCCGCAGCTCTTTGTTTGTGTGTGTGAGCGACCAGCGATGACTCCGGACTCGAAATGCCGGTCATTCTAGCCTTCTCAAAATTCAGAAACCCGCCGCCAAGAATCCCGAAAACCGCCAAATTTATAAGAATTGCGAAACAATGACTTTTAACGCATTTTATTCCTTTCAATATGTTAGAATACGTATAAATATGGAAAACATTATAAAAGGTACTCTTCTTTTCTTGTTTGACTAAAAACTGGTGGCAACAGGTGGTATTAAAAAAAAAAAGATGTCAGCGGGAAAACTGCGGGAAAACTGCTAAATTGGCAACACTGATGCCGATCTCTTTCATTGCTGTTTTCTGTTGGTGAAAGACTGACCATTTCATTTGTCAAGGTAAGACATAGCATAATTGCATTCGACTTATTGGCACGGAGATCCTGAAGTGCATTTGTTCCAATTCCAGTGGACTGATCACTGCGTAACCCCTATCACTGTGCGTGCACACCTGAGTAGCTTAAACTCAATTGTCGTGACACGAACATATTATTACGTAACGACTGCTAGTTTCTAGAGTCTTAATTGTTAATGCTCAGAGTGCACGTGTTGCTGAATGTAAACTGGGCGAATTTTCATCGGTTCGGCCACTGTTCTTTGCGTTGACTTTGACCTTCGGGGTCCGTATCACGTAATCTGGTGCTATGCCTACGGTACTGCATACACAGGTGCCACGAGCTGCTCAAAAATATTGTGGGATCTACCGAGGTCACATAAGGAGCGTCTTCGGCTTCTTGTAGACGATAATTTTTCTGTTCCTGAGTCTCGGGATTTTTATTACTATGAATCACTACCAGCTAGCTTGTTTTTTAAGTATTGTTACAATGCGCATTACGGGTCAGGATGGCTGGTGTAAAATTTATATTTAGTCTGTTGGTTAAAATTTCAGTGATATGCCACTTCCTCGAAAGAAACCATCAGGAGCGCAGTACAGAAAACGAAAATTTGAACAAGATGGCGAATCCAGGAAGAGCGCAGATGCCCTGAAAAAGTATGTGAAAGTACACGAGGGCCCCTCAAGTTCAGGTGAACCAGCAGAGGAAGAAACATTGCACGAAAAGAGCTGCGACAAGCGAAGATTATTCCCATACAAAGGAAAGTGAGACACCACAGCAATATCCCGACGACGCCGAGTGCTCCACTGCCAGAGTAGTCTGTGACACTAAACAAGATGGTGATGACACATCGAATGAGATAAAGGCCGCCAGCGACGAACTGTCTGATCCTGCATTGTGGCCTAAGCTGACACCACAAATCCGGGACGCCATAGTCAGCCAAGGGCCTGCGAATATAGAGAGTAGCGTCGTTCGTTTTTAGGATGTGGTTCTCGACTGACAACGACAAAATCGCGACCATTTGCGCTGGGTCACTCTGGCATGTTTACTAACAACGTGATGTTGGGTGCGAAAATAGGGGAGGGGGGCGCCACGGCCGCAGTTTGCCCAGGGCGCTTGCTGCTCTAAGGCCGGCCTGCCGCACCTCAAAAAGTAAATGACCTAGTACTCAAACTCCCGGATTACGAGGGATACCCGTCTCATGGCGATCCCGGGCAGACCCCATCCGTGGCTCTACATGTCTTAAAAATGCTCGACCACGTCCAACCGTATACCGAACCCTGGAATACCAGCACCACCACTACGGTAGGGTGTAGGGTCAAATTGACGACTGAACACACCGTTTTAATTTTTTCCTTGTACGCACGACCGGAGTACAACCGCAATAAAGGGCAAAGCCTCTTATTGACCTAGGTTTTTTACAACACTTTCATAGGCTCTATCCTCGCGATCAAGTAATTCTATGTGGAGACTTCAAAGCAAGGCACACCGCATGGGGTTACCACAATATGCAGTCCCAGGAGGCGCAAAGTAATGGCTGATACTCTACACTACCACCTCAGTTTGATCAACACCCGCGATGATCCCACACGGATTGGGCAATCTATTCGCCCAGGCGGACATGACCCCTGATCAGACTTGGGCATCACAAGTCACCATCTCCGAAGGCTTTAACGGGAATACGTCTACACCCCGAGTTTGAAGTATACTACGGTGTCTTCTCGGACAAACCAAGACCTACAATGAGGCCAGACGGAGTGGCCCTTCAAGAAGCAATAACCCCACAGGAGCTAACCGAACGCGCCGTTTTTGAATTCTTTCCCACACTTCTCAACCCATCGCTTCCACCTATGAAAGGGACGACCAAGTGGAGGACTTTGAATCCTACAAATTACCCATTCACCCTTTTTGAGCTGAATCACGCTCTTAACACTGCCAACACCCACAGTGCACCTGGGGCAGATCAAATCACCATGACACAACTGAGAAACTTCCCAGATTCCTAAAACAAGCTCTCTTGGAGGAAATCAACAGGATCTGGGAAGAAGGCAAGCTTCCACCCACATGGCGTTTCTCTCTGATAAACCGATTCCCAAGCCGGGGAAACCGCCACATAACCTGGCCAACCTTCGACCTATATCACTGACATCCTGCCTATGTAAAACGATGGAGAGGATTGTCAATACGCGCCTCACATGGTACTAGGTTAAATAATGGCATTCTCTCCCCAGCGCAAATAGGGTTCAGAGCAGGGTTGTCGACACAGGACGCGCTCCTTCAACTTAATGGAAGCAGTCCTCGACCGGCACTCTACACAACCGAGTGCTGTCGTTTGGGTGGATTTCAGAAAAGCATTTGACGGTGCCGACCTAAAAGGGCGACTATATAACTTAATTGCCGCGTTCCTGGAAGGTCGCTGTTTTCAAGGGCAGGTAGACCAAGCCACTAGTACCACGCACCCCAACAAAGTGGGGGTACGGCAGGGGTCAGTTATCTTAACGACTCTTTTCAACTTAGTGATGCACACCCTCCCACACCGTCATGAAGCAGTGCGTGGGCTAGGTCATACAATATATGCTAATTACATCACGCTTTGGGTAACACACGGGTTCATCGCCCAGCAAGAAGACATACTCCAAAATGTTTTAAACATTATCTACAGTTTCGCAACCGAATGTTGGCCTCAGCACATCCCCCGAGAAGACTGAATACTTAGTCATACACGGCGGCCGTAGTACTCCGTCCAAGAAAGCCGAGAAGAACATGAACAAGCCTCTCGATTGGAGACCAACCCATAACCAGGAAATCTACCATTCGCATGCTGGGAATGTACCTGGACGATTGCACAGCCAACACATGGTTCCAAATATGACTGGATCAGATAAAAAGATCTTACACGTCCTTCGACGAATTTCAACACAACCCGCGGTGTCCGCTAACGCAAGATGACGCAATTCGTGCAGGCATTTGTCGTCTCACGGCTCCTCTATGGTATTCCTTATCATCCAGTCAATCGGACTCAGACGCTAGCTCTAGACAGACTCATCAACGAGGCCCGAAGGCTCCTTACAGGCTTTCCCAGGTACACACACCTAGACGCGCTCAAAAGTAGCGGGGCAATCAATGATCTTAGCGAGCTTTTATCCACGAACTACAACATCCAGGAGGGGCGGCTTCGCATAACACTAGCCGGCCGGTCTATCCTTACCAAACTAGGCTACGCCGTGCACGATCTGCCCAAACTCCCACAACAGACCCCGCCGTGGGAACACATTGTCCTCACCGACGGGACTCCTCTACCCCAGCGGATACAGAGCACCGGCAGCGCCTCCTCTCAAAAAACGGCACTTAAAGTACATTCGCTTGCTTGACAATTGCACCCACGTGATCTACGTCGATGCATCCCTGCCAGCGGATTACTCATGCGTTGTCTACGCCACGGCGTTGTACAACTGTAACACACAAGCACAGGCACGACACCTGCACACAACGACTACGCCCCCGCTCAGCACCCAAGTGGAGCGTCAAGCCATCACGGACTATGCGCGAGACGCACATTTTACAGCAAAAGAAGACACACCAGTCACGCACATCACTTATGCCGACTCGCAAGCGGCCCGCCACATATGCTCGGACACCAAATATACCGGGCCTACCTTACACGAGCTCAAGGTGGCCGTCTCATCTCTGAGAGCGTCCGGCCATCAACTCATCATACAATAGGTCCCTGTCCACTGTGGCATACTCGGTAATGAGAAAGCCCACAGACTAGCGCGCGCACACCTCCTCTCCGCTCTGGCCAAGGGACCCTCCTCTTCCTCGTCTCTAGGCAACCCCTCCCAGGAAATAGCCAACACTTGGCACGACTTGCGCTCTACCAAAGCCCAGCGAACCGGCTATTTCTTCATGGCAGCTAACCCGCTGTCCATCCCTAAGATTCCTTCCCCACTTTTTCCTCGTAGGGAAGCCGTCACGATTCGGCAAATTCAGACAAGGACCCTACACTCACACCGCATCTCTTACAGCGATTTCGCGGGAACGACGGGGCGGGAACTTCCACAGCCTCTGGCATCTGCAAGAACTACAACTCTAAGGCAGACCTGGTTCATGTCAAGTAGTCTTGCCCTTTGTATGATATTTCACGACAACGGGCTTTGGACCTCATCAAAAACGCACCAGTACCAGCATCCCTGAACGCCTGCGCATGCCCAGGCACCACCATATCCCCCAAGCATGCTTTGAAACTCTGGGAGGCACTACTGACCTTCATAAGAGACCCAACTGCGCCTCCAGGGGTACCGGCTCCTTCCGGCTATAGCCAAGAGGATACGGCCTCCCTCTCCCTCGTGGACGAAGGCCCTGAGGCCATGAAGTGTTGCCCCCTCCTCCTCTCCTCTTCTTTGGTCCCCGCTTTCTAATCTCTTATCTTTATTCTAACTGACCTCCGCAGCGCGCTCCACGCAATATAAGGTCAATAAACGTGTTTTCAATCAATCAGCCTAAAAAGAGTCGCCGCACACTTTGGGGTGCGCCGTCAAAATTGTCCAATCTGCGCTCAAGAATAAAAAAAAAAGAACTGAGGCTTGCGTTAAGAGACACGCCGAGCATTATATTGAATTTGCCACGTTTGTTGTCTACCGAAATACATGTGACTTACGGAAAAGCGTACATAAGGAAAACGGGAAAATGCATCAACGGCAGGGCACGCGAGCATGCCCATATCTGTTAGAAGTTCCCCATCGGGTAATCTAGGGATTCACTGTGATAGATGTCCGTGACGCCTAATCTCAACAAAACAAAGATAGCTGGAAAGCAAACCAAAGAAGAATTCACAAAGAATTGCTTGAGGCCTACTGCATTTGAGTAAAAGGACGAGGATAGCTGCGCAAATGCACCGTCAGTGCACGTAAGTGAGAGAGAGTTTGCCTTCTTGTGACGGGAGCCTAAATTTGTGTACAAATAGTAAGGGCGTCTTTGTAAACGTTCAGTTGTAAGTTAGGGCTTGGTCCTGACTCATTTTCCTCGTATCCTCGTTTTTTAGGCCGCTTTAGAAGCTAAATATGTACTAACTCGCCCACCTATCCATTTTACTGCATTTCAAAGATGGCCTGAACCCGTTGAAGGACTTCAGGGACATCAACATGTAGAACGACTGGCAGACCTCAGCGCGTTCTCTGAGCATTGCTAACCGCAGCGCATGGCTATGAGAAATATGAGAGGAATATTGTCGCCTCCATAACATGTAGCCGCTAGTAGTGGCTGGAATTCGAGGGGTTTACTGTACATGCTTCGCTGATTTTTTGGTGCGACTGGTACTGCGGAAGAACAAACGAACGCGTGTTTCCTGGATTGCCTTTCACGAAAGAGTTGTAATCGGTGTATACTGGAAGTACGAATGTCGTTGCAACACCCATTTAAAGGCCGCCCTCACGAATCGCCGTCACGCTGATCTGAAGAGCGGTTCCCACCTTACCTGCCTTCATTGTTATCCCCATTTTTTGTCCTTTCCTTACCGTAGCAGGCCTCTGATTTACTTGCTAAAGAAATAATGAGGAGCTCTAATTCTTTTCTGCAGGAAGTAGCTTGAGGTGGAAACCAGAAAGCGCTCCCCATATATGAGATTCTGGTTGCGCTTTAATGATTATTTGAAGAAATCCTGAAACTACTAGAATATTCCGAGCGCCGCAAAAGAGAATGACACTTGTACACCACTTTTTAACTCTCCTGTCATCTGCTAGAATCAGG
Organism: Ixodes ricinus; assembly: GCA_037355805.1. Lineage (NCBI taxonomy): Eukaryota > Metazoa > Arthropoda > Arachnida > Ixodida > Ixodidae > Ixodes > Ixodes ricinus. The sequence continues at coordinate 36,920 of JAZHYW010055028.1, read as the reverse complement.
CACATGGCATTTCCAGTCAGTTTCAAGCACCTTGGGGTGTACTAACATGCCTTAATTTCGGGCAAGGTGCAGCACCTTATAAAAAGGCGCTCTAAAACCCTGTCAATTTTCATGTCTAAGAAGAATCGTGAGCGCGGTTTTTCTCAAATTTCTACAACAACAAAAAATCTGAGGAACATGATGAAGACGAAGGTTCTTGTGGTAGATCTTAAACTAAAGTTCCATATGCTACTGCATAAAACAAAAATATTCCAAACTTTTCTGTGTACCAAGGAGCTTGTTCAAGCAAATAAACCTCAGTTACGTGTGGTTAAGCAACACTTAATCTCGAAGACCAAGGTTGCAAGAGCACATTTATCCTTTAGAAATTAGAACGCAGCGCTTATGTGCCCGTTTGTTGCTTAAGCGGCGCCGTCGCCGCCGTCACCGTCGGCGTAACAGCGCGTTCCATAATGACGTTACCCATAATGACGTCACACGTGATGCCACATGTGAAGTCACGTGATGTCGAACGTGACCCCCTCCTCGGTACTGCCCCCTCCTTCTTTCCTTAAGAGCTGCTCTCTAACTTGGCACTACAGAGAATTGCAAACTTCTCTATTTTGGTTTACTTTTTTATCATTTTTTAGACGGAGTAGCGCAAAAGCTGCCGCGTAAATAAATAAAATGTATAATTTTTCGTACCTTTCACTTCCTTTCGCTACTTTCATTAACCGCCCATTAGCCACGGTGGACAGTGCTGAACGCAGAAATTGTCTCAGACGTTCTTCAGAATCGTTAAAAAGCGCTATCAGTAAAATACTCACCAACTACCATACAAAGTGTGCTGCAATTGATAGCGGCAGCTGTTGAGTTATTAAAAGTTGAACTTTAGGAGATTTGGGTTTAGTCTATGTGCTTTCAGATATTTCCTTTAGGGGCTTCGCGATTTATAGTATAGTTTTAGAAGCTTCTCAGCAGGTGGGTAATCTGCTACGCGCTGCCTTTCGTCCGTCATGTTGTCGTTATTTTGAGTCTTTTGCTGTTCTCGTGCCGCTAGGGTCCTCATTGTACTATGCTCAGAGCGGCCTCGCGCTTCTCAGGCGGTGAAATGGTACGAGCGAGCGCTGCGTCGACGGGCGGATCACCCTTTCAGAATCCCTGACATGACGGCAACGAGAGGAAGTGTGGGGGAGGGCAGAGGAGGGGGGGGGGGTTGACTGTGTTAAAGTTGATCAGGTTGGTTGTGCGAAGGGCGGCTGTTTCATTCGATGCACTAGAGCAGTACACCGTAAAACCCACTGGATGTACACCAGTCTTTTCTCTCTTGTGTCGCCCTGAACTTAGAGACTTTCACCAGAGTGTGCGGGCTGGTGAAGGCGAATCAAACCGGCCAACTGACCTCCAAAGAGCTGGAAGCAGCCGCTGAAACAGGAATACCATAAAGTAATATCATCGTTCATTGCGTTCCTTACCAAGAGCATATTGTGCAGTTCCATGGTGCTGCAGGCACTTCCGATTTGAAAGGGGTCCCTGGATGCCAATGATATTGGCTTGATTTTCAGCACGGCCAATGAGAAGGACACCGCCAGCGAAACTTTACTGAATTCGGACCGCCTCTTCTCTACATAGTCCAAGGCGTCCACCTGCACAAATGCGCAGACATTTATATAAACCTTCGTCATACGGGCTAACGTTTTACTACTCTTCGCAGCGAACATTCACGATACAGGGAAGTCAGCTTGAAGATATGAAGAAAAATAAAGAGAGGTAGCGAACATGTTCGTTCCCTCTCTCTGTGGTTCTGCAACATTCAAGCTGACCTCACTGTAATACATCCCAACTAGCTGAACTTAAACCCGTTAAACTTTCATGGTAAGTGACATCTTAAGAAAGGCCAGGCGTGTCTCATGATAGTTCTGCTCTAGCCTATAAGAACGTTGAGGAACAATTCATACAACAAAAAGCGTGAACGTAATGAGCCGATAGACTGGGTATGTGAGGAAACGAGAGCCCTTGCCTCCTCTATACTTACAAAGCCTGACAGATTGCCACGTGAAGCGGCCGTCGAAATGGAAAAGGTGGAGCGGCAGACAACGGATGAAAGGAGTACCACGTGACCGGCGCCCCGCTGTGGTGAGGCGCCGAAACACACTTCTCCCGAGCGAACAAGTGTGTTTCGGATCCTCGCCGCTACAAAAGCTGTGCTGATGTCCAGGTTTCCCGAGAAATGGCTCTTTGATTACCTGTGCTACCGGATCCTCGCGCTCCAAATCTGCGACCGGGCACTCAAAGGCTCCGTCGTCGAAGTGCCAGGCTTTTTGAGGGTAATGGAGGCTATGCGATAGCGCGTGAGGACATCAGACTGCCGTTCTCTGGTTTGAACAATTAGTGGGTATACGTAAAGTCTCCCGTGCCGCCGTCGAAAACGTTATGTTGCGGCACGCTGGTGTGCGGAGTTTGGCTTGTCCCATTGTAACGCACTCAGCGAGTGCATTAGAGACAAAGGCAGCATTCGTCTTCACGGCACTCTCCTAACAGGTTAGAACGCAGAACGCGGGGTCGGTCATTTAGCTTTGAAACTCGGAGGCATTCGACTAGCACAGTGGAGACATAGACAGCTAGCTTTACCGTTAGCCACTCAAAATTCGAATTAGAGCTCAGCGTTCTGACGTACAGGTGCACTCTCGATTCGTCATCTGCCTTAGTTCCTCGGCCCGTGCGTGTTTACCGACTATACACTCTAAAACATCTAATAAATCAACAATCAACCCCACAAAAAAAAATTGTTTTCGTATTAATTTAATAACGTTTCGCCGTACGCTCGTTATTCCACCAAATGTCGCCCTGGCGATCCGATCCAGGTAGAAGAGCACAAGAACTAACAATTATCTCATTCAGAAGTTTAGTGATTTTCAGAAAACTTTCAGCGGCAGAGCGGTCTTTAGTAACTGGTGCCATTTAGCTCCGTTTATTCGAAAGCTCCGTCGGCTGTCATTTTTGTTTACTTTAAGAATATCCAATATGATGGGAAAACAAAACGCTTCTTTCTGTACTTTTGTCATCTGTTTCGGACAGGTCGCACTTCATGTTGAGCAGCGATTGAGCGTTCGAGGTTGCGTAGTTCATTTTTGCGGTAAATAAAATCGATTTTTTTAAGCGGTCGGGGAGGAGGGGAGGAGCACATTGTATTTTATGCGACAGCGCTTAGGAAAGCCATTCGCTGCAACCCCTGGCGATTGATAAAGCTGCAAATAGTATGGACAAAAAATAGTCTGCGCTTTGAAACTGAGCATAATATTCCACGTGATTAGGTCATGGTGCTTATCAGCGCTACTTTAGGTTCAACCGCAGCCGATGCTACTGTCCGGTGGAAAGAAAGGAGCAACGATCAAAGTGAAGGATGCTGTTGCACTCTATGTGTTTGACCTAGTCAATTTAGAGCAAGGGCACAAAAGAAAAATAGCGCCTTAACGATCGACTTTTGGTACAGCTTGATTGGTCTCCAATGGAAGGCAAGACAGGTTTTCGGGACTCAACCAAATCTGCGCCTGGTCACATGCCGAGGTCCCTCCTTATATCACCACGCTTATCAGAGTTTATAGCTGGTTAAGTACGATCGTATCTGCACGATATACTAAAATACGATCAAGCGCATCGAGGGGCTCAAGAAATCAACTCTCGGATGTCACGTCCAGAAGGTGGCGTGCCGTTGCGGTCGGCACCGCACATGCACGGATGCGTCATCGGACATGGATGCGGATTTTTCGGGAACGCACCGTGCTGTGGGCAAACGCTACTTTTATTTTTGAGAACGCCTTGTCGGTGTATAAATGACAAAGTCTGCCCACCATTGAAACTTCGAAGGGGTTCGAAGAGTGCATGTAGACGTTTGGACCGGTGATGAAGCACGGTCCTCGATCAATGGCACCTTCTATGTGAGTTCGAATGATGACGACGTCTATCGGTGCATTTCTGGAAAAAGAGACAGACGAGAGCATTAAAGTGGGACGACAATTTGCCTAATTCTTCGCTACACTCTGCAACCGTGTTATAGTCTAGAGTGGGCTCATCTGTTAAATATACCCGTGCTGTTTTGTTTTCGGTAGATACGGTTCACCTCAGAAAAAAAAAATCACGAACTGGATTCATGAAAGTCGAAGCAAAAATAATCAACATAATTGGAGCTTTTTTTTTCATTTTTCTTTTTTAACATAAAAATTCCAAAATATGGAGAGAGAAAACATTTATGCAGCTTTAGTTTCTTTTGAACGGGAATACTGCACACGCTAGACTGTACGCGAGGATGCGTCTTTGTTCGGAATCCCACCCCTTTATCCCATTTAGTTTTCTGGGTATTCGGATGAGGGGCATGAATCCTGGAATATGGGCTATCACATGCTCCTGTCTCAGAATCTTCAAAGTAAGCCCCAATAAACTACAGCTTTTTTATTATTATTTTTTTGGCCTGACGCCGAAATTAAAATTGGAAAACACCTAGTATATCGGAAAGCATGGAACCCTAAATATACCGCGCGAGCGTTGGTGGAAACTGATTTCAGCTCCGCCTAACCCCAACATCTATGAATCTGTACAGAATAAAGTGGCTTTTCACTGGACTGCCACCACTCCCTCATAATAGCTGCATAACATGTCGCTTTGTCGCTCTTCTTTTTCTCAGTCCGAATTTTCTACCTTGTGTTTTCTTAAATTTCTGCTTAGCATTTCATTACAAGGGTATTGGTGGAATTACATTCGATATGTCTGCGATATAACGGTGCGGTCCACAACAGGATAACCAGGTTACATAAACTTTGTTTCAGCTTAAGTCCAGACGCAGCCGACGTTACGACCTGATTGGGCCACTCGAGCAGGGTGAAACGGAGAAGTCAGAGGACCTCTTCCGCTTATTATGGCTTCAACGAGTATAGAACACGCAGGGTAAACAAAATTAACACCACACTGTTGCGCACTTGACGTTCACTGGTTTGTCCCATCAGCTCCTAGCGTGGCTTCGTCTGCAGTTAATGTGAAACAAAATATAGTGGGTATCGCCACCAAAATGTTCGCATACAGGAAATAAAAACGCTTTGCAGCGCTGTGAGGACAAGAAGACAATACTTTTTTGTATCAGGGTGTTCCGAAAATACAACGATGCATTGCACTGTCAAAATAAAAAATAATATAAAAATAGAGGCCCAGTCAAAATATTTCACGCTCCCATGGTTTCCTTTTGAGTAATGCTTTTCAGACGCATGGCTCTTTTGAAGTATGGTTTCGCGCAGTAAAATGACCGTTTAAGCACGATCTCCACTGGACTCCAAAATGCGCTAATCTTCTTTGGACTGTTTCAATTTTAACTAATAAAATAGTGCACACATTCCATTCCCACTTAGTTTAGCTGGGAATTCGAATCAATGCGTCTGGCGCCAGTCCAATTAAAATCAAGGCACGGAGGAATTCCGGGAGTATGGGGTTTGGGTAAAAATGTATTTTATAATTTAATTACAGGACTCTAGTGTCCAAATACAGGACTCTAGTGTCTACATCCATATTTTTAGACTAAAACTGATTTTCGCCATTTAAACTAACATCATCTACAATGATCGATGCCAGCGAGCATCCATTTTTCCCCAATGAAACGCCCTCAGACTCATTTGACGCCAACTCACCAATTGGGACCGAGCGCGATGCTGAATTTTTTTCCGGCGTTAACTTCTTGACCACTCAGTGCCTTCTTTCAATCTCACTGTAAAGACGTTAAAGCTGAAGTGCAGGGGTCATGATTATTTTAGCTGGTTTTGTTGAGGCACACACAACAAGAGGTTTATAAACAAGTGCAATCTTGCAGTCTTCACATGTTGTTCCTAAGGCATTCTAAGATGACTCAATAGGACGCAAAGAGAGAGCGTCTGTGCTCCTTCGCAAGCAGATAAACTGGCAGTGTAATGCTGATGATGGTGAAGGTAATATATTCACATGTCTCATCCCTACAGCCAGACCCTCAATGTCTTTAGCCTCTTTTAGCAGATAGAAAACCCACTTCATACCATGACGGATGACAAAGACGTTATTGTCAGTGTAAGGCAGAGGTGTGTGTTTAGATTCTGTGTAACTCTCTCGATAAAGCCGGGGCTTGTCACCTCGTGAAATATGTGCATTTTAAAAAATCGTGAGAGCGGAAAAAAAGGAAACGGTCAAGCGGAGGATAGTTGTTTTTGTACAATGGCATATACAACCCAGAAAATTATGCCGCTAAAATTGTTTTTTCTTTGTATTGCGTTGGAATGATATTTGCAATAAATAAATAAATAAAAAAATGCTATTAAAAAATGGGATAAGGAACTTGAGAGTTGCCCAGCTCTTATCCACCATAAACCAACGCGACACCGCGATCCTCCTTTGTACACCTTTCTGTGGTGCCGCGGCTCTCCTGAGAAAATAAAAATTATTAACATTATTATTAGTAGTAGTAGTAATCTAAAACAAAAATCGGTCTTGTAAACTTTTACTTAGACTTTGCAGTTTTGTTTCGTCTGTTTAAACGATAAAAACTAAGAAGGTGCAGTGATATTGAAAACCGATTTTCGAATAGTATTGCGAAGTATCTCCGACGTCAATAAACCGTTCTGCAATAACCCTGAATTCCCATCATCAATCCCACATTGCACCGCGCGGCGCGGGGGAGGGGGGGTGGGTGGAGCCGCTCTGCTGTGCGGTTGCGACGGCACGTATTGCTCCGTAAAATTCTTAAAACGTTCAATTTCTTATTTCTTACCACGTATGCTCAGAACAGAAAAGAAAACAATGCAAACAGATCACAACACCGACACATACGCTGGTTTGTTACCGTCCTGCCTTTGAGTTCCTAAATCGCGAAATACTGAACAAGGACGAACAGCTCCATTTACGTTTGGGTTGTCCTTGACGCTTCGTACATCTGATACAATAGAGAGCCGAAAAGACCAAAAAAAGATGGAATGCCTTGCGTAATCTCGGAGTGTTTACATCAGTATCGCGGATATATATAACAAAATAGGCATGTCGTCAAAAAAATAAAAGGTATAAAAAAAGCTTTTGTATAGCCGTTTACAAGTCACCTAATCAAGACTCACTTGAGAAGATCTTTCAAGTAGTCGTGCACATTGCCCGTATGTAGGGAATAGAGGCCTATTCCGAGGACGAGATACCCAGGCTGATCTTCCTCTCCGGCTCTGTTGACTTCCTGTAGACTTCTCAGTCTCTGTGGTCGTGCAGTGACACAAGAAGACACTTATATTATCCGCACATTTTGTTTAATGCACCTCAGACTCATGTAAACTAATCAGTTTATATTCTAACGCTAAGTGCATATCGTCACGCTAACTGTTGGTGTCACCACCATTACACACCTTTGCAATTGAACATATTTCAAGTGCAAAAAAAAATCACTGCAAAAAAAAATTGTGTGTGTTTTGACGCGCAGCGTTTTGCACCGCAAAGCGGCGCGACACAAGAAAGTAGTGTCTAACTCAACTTTTCAAAATGCTGCTTGGCGGCAGGCCAATCAAAAGCTAAGAAAAGGAAAAGAAGAATCAAGTGCTTCCTCGAAGGAGAAGAAGAGTCAAGTACTTCCTTGGAAACCGCCAGGAATAGCCCACAAAAACCTTCGAAGTCGGCGCTGCCTCTGGACGCTGGCATGTTGCCGTTGATTTCGCTTACTATTGGTCAACCGCAAGCGACATTAACACGTTTTTACTGGTTCTTCACCGCAGTCGACCACATGTCAAGCGTATCTCTGTGTACAAGGTTGGGGCAAGCGCACTTCGCATAGCTATGCTTCAGCACGCGCAACTGAACACATCGCGCTCAAGCGCAAATGTCTGTATTGGTCAGCACTAAGTTGCAACCTCACCCTGAACGCCGTTTTGCAGGGGAACTCGAACTGAAAAAGATAGCATTTCAGTTGTGGGTACGGTTGCCGTTTCCTGTTAATATCGGTTTCGTTTATTTTTTTTTTTAGGTTTTACATTTTACGGTTTTGGTTACACCTTCCTAAACATCATTTTTTTTGCGGTTCCTTCTTTAATTCGTTTTATTGGAATGATAGACCGCCGTTTTATAATAAATGGTTTAATATAGTCCCAGATATCCAACAACGGGACATACACAATAACGATAATTTGAAAGCGTCATAATAGTTCTAATTGGCTAAAGGTTTCACGCGTTTCTAGCTCCAAAACATAATCACTACATCTGTTTGCCTTATATAGTTTGATAGCCAAGCATACATGTTACCTTCGCTACTCGGGGAAAATCGTATTTTAAATATTAAAAAGAAACATCGCTACTGTGTTGCTCGGCAGCGTGTGTAAACAAACCTCAGAACATTCCCACTGGCTGGTGGAAGAAAAATTCGAAACTTGTCGTCGCTATAATGTATTGCGACCTAAGATATGCAGAAGAGGCTTAGCCCACACTAAAGGAAGGAGCAGAACTGTAACCCTCCTCTAGTAAAATACTACTAAGTGGAATGAAATAATAAAATTGTGAGCTGGGGTCGTCGGTGAAGGTCACACATAATGTGAATGCAAGAGCGCATAACAATAAAGTCTGAGAGGAACGAACAACACCGAAAGCTGTAAAAATATGTCCTGTATTGTGGCGACGACATGTTTTGTCTGCGCCACCTCCCGGGCGCACTCCTGTAATGTACCTGGTGGTATGCGAGCAGACGACGCGCGATGTCGAACCACGGATCTGGCTTTGTTAGTTTTCATCTACCCATATTAAAAACGTTTTATTTATTTAAAAAAAAAGTGTATATCGTTTTTGTGACTGTTTTTTCTAACGAAGCAAGAAGCAAGCCACCGCATCTCACTGTCAGTTATTTGGAGGACATATTTGTTTACCAGTGTACAAACTTTAAAACGAAAGGAATCAACTTGGAACTAATGGAGACCAGCACTTACAGAACAATTTGGTAGCAGCAGGATGCAGCGGGTCGCTTTCAGTGAAGTGCTAACTACACGCGCGAGAGGCTCTACCAGATGCTGCGACACCGAGCTTGGGACATCTACAAGCACTTGAAGGTGAACATTTCGTTAGACGTCTGCCTGGTTGGGTTAAACGTTACAAATAATGGGCAAACACCAACCAATCCCTAAAAGAAGGTTGGGTCCCAAAGTTTCATTGCCGGCTGGGCACCTTCTTTAGGGGTGCTATTTAAAAGAGACACAGCTTCTTTATTTTATTCGGCGGTAAATAAAAAAATATTATCTACCTTTTTTATTTTTTTACGGTGGTTAGTCTTTATATTACGTGCGGCACCTTTTTTTTCTTCAGAGTTGTTTTTTGACAAACGAGGATCAGCTTCTTTGTTTTCCCCTATGGCAGGTGCCTCTTTCTTTAGGGTTTCTTCTAATCGTCGTTGTCCAGTGACGTATGCCGATGGCCATGTGCCAGTGGATCGGTTAATATTTCCTGGAGTGGTCTGTATGCTTGCGACTGAATAAAGAGCCGTTGACGCCAGTTAGTTTCGACATCCATGATTCGGGTATTTTTAAAGTTGATTTGGTTGTCATTGGCGTCGCGGTGTTTCGCCAAAGCGCTACGCTGTCGGCCCAGTTTGCGAATGTCTGTCTTATATTGGCCGACTTTTTCCTTGAGATTTTTTGTTTCGCCGATATTTGAAGCAGAACACTAAGCATGTGGAATATGGCATACAACGCCTTGGAATTTTTTTGTTGGTGGACGGTGTTATTGAACGAGGCATTAGGCGCCAAAGTGTCGAAACAGGTTTGTGAGCCACCTGAATACCTTCTTTGGGCAGCGTATGGGCCAGAATTTCTCTAGTTCCTTTTATATAAGGTAGACAGACGCGGATGTCAGAACGGGACTGCGTATTATTTTATGGTTGCTCAAAACTGCGACTAAGACGACGGGCAACACAGCTGATGACGCTGTTGGTGTGGCCATTCGATTTGAGGTCGGCGATGACAAACGTTTCTTCACTTTCTTTCGCTTTCTCTGAGCACCATATATTCTGAGCTCTGGACAGCAGGGTAGAAACAACCGAAGCCTTGTTACTCTTAGGACGGTATTAGCCAATCCGAAGGTAACGTTCAGTGGGATTAGGCTTCCTGTATACAGTAAACTTCATGTTTTCAACTACACACTTGACAAGCACGTCCAAAAACGGCAAAGTGGCGTATTTTTCACGTTCCTATGTAAACTAGCTGGCCGGCTCGATAGAGGTTAGATGTGCTACAAAGTTGTCCACGAATGATGTTTTTATGATAGAAAACGTTGGGACACTACCTTTTTTAGGGATTTCTTGGCATTTGCTCTCACGTGCGCTCGTGTTAAAGCATCCATCGTTTATGACATCATGGTCGTGTTTTTGCCATTACGTTTGCTGCCATATAAAGTGGACAACATAAAAAAACATGGTACTATTTAGATGCGGGCCACACACTTGTGAGCCTAGGTCCGGCAAATTATTTTGTATGTACGTGATTTAGAGCATTGGAGGCACTTCTCAAGGCCCCACGCTGGCGGACGTTCATTTTAGAGCAGAACAATATTGCGATTCCTCCAGTCGCTTTCGTTGTGCCACCGCTGCCGATGCATCATTGGAACATGGCTGGAACTATGGTCTTTAGCACGCGCGGCAACCTCCCCCCCCCGTTTCGGCGAGCACAGAACACGAGACGGCACTAGTTGCGTAATGTACTGGCACCTGAATCCTGCAAGTTACAGTTATGGTGGCGTCACGCATGAATGGAAAGCTTAGTAAGATCGGTCTTCCCGAAACAGGTAGCAGAAAAAATGAAAAATATAAATAAACCACACCACCGCTTTTCATTGAATATCTCACAGCGTAGTAATAAAGCGCTAAACGAACTCATTGATTACTGCCAAGTGGACTACATACAGCACTACCATGAAATGGAGCGACTTTGTTGAGCCAAATAAAGGTTGTTTATCAGACATAATTTGAAAATCACTGCAACGCAAACTTTCTCGATTCGTATCGTTAAGTCAATGCGCGTATATCAATATCATTAGCAGACGTGGACAAACAAATGCATTTTACGCTGCAACGCGGGACAAAAAATGGAATTTATTCATAATGTAATTTAAGGAAAGCTTACAATTTAAAGCTAAAATGTTTTCTTAGCAAAATTTTTCAGAGTTTTTAAACATTTATTTCAGCAAAGCTGATCAGTTTATTATCTTATTTTGAACACACCCACTCTGGCGCCAATTGATTCAAAAGTTGCCGAAAATAAGGACCAAACATCTTCCATAGGGACTGCATAGGCTACTGTTGACAATAATTTCAGCGCTTGTTGAAATTCTGCGCCCCTTTTGTTGTGAACAGAGCTGAAATTGATTGCATTTATTTTGATATGTTAAAAGTGTTTGATGAAGTAAACTATGAGTTGTTACTACATAAGTTATTTCATGTGGTCGTTGTGCAGAGTTCTTTAAATGGTTTCAATGTTACGTATCATGGAGCCCCAACCGAGTCCGAATAGATTAGAGTCGCTCAAGAAATGTTTGCCCCCTTGCGGCGTTGCCCAAGGCTCTAATATGGGCCTTCCTTTGTTTCTTATCTTCGTAAGTGACTCAGCCTCATATGTTTAAAATGACAGGTTGTTATTGCTAGCAGCCGACATTAAGCTTTTTATGGACGTTCATACCCTTTCCGAGTGCAAGATATTTTAAGAATGATGTGCCGAGCATATTTCAGTGATGTAAAGTTAATGTCTTGTCACTGAAGCCTCTCAAAAAAATATTATCCTTATGTAGACGTTGTAAACTATTACATAATCATTATGTAACAAAATGAACTTCAATCAATCCCATCTTTGTTGTAATAGACATTGGCGTGAGCGTACAAAATTAACTGGCGTCTACTTCGCATGAGTCCTCTATTGTTAGCAGTGCGACAAATAGGATTGAACTCGGTTCTGCTGCTTGGAATTTTTTGTAAAAAACACAGTCAACAAAAATTTAAAGTGTACAAAAGCGCTTAATACGCATCGTTTTTTACCGATATCTGGAGCGTCGTTTTTATTTTGATCACAACTTTCTTTTAGATAACTTCTTTCTTAGGACGTTTCCTGACAAAAACAAAACGCGGCATGATATGCTTTGGACAAAATGATAAATTACATTATAGATACCGATTCGCTTTTGTCCCATGTTAATATTCGTGTTCATTCTTGTTTCATTAGGAATTATACTAACTGTATGTCAATATCGTGTGCAGATGTTTACTTTTGTCACGCATGCAATAATTGTTCAATCGCTTTGACTTTCAGGTATTGAAATATTCTTCAAGATTTCTGTTTAGCCCAAGCAATTTCAAGGAATCCCTACCTATCTGTGATTTGTGTTTTATGTTTGTGTTAATTTGGCGTTTACTCGTTCATTGTGCACCAAAGTGGAGGGCTTCGGGTTGTCTTTGGACGCAAGAAAATGAAAACGATTAGTATTAATATTACTGTGATATCCCCTTGACTGTCGCACTCCCCGCAGATGCTAACGTCATCACAAGGTCCGCGGTGAATTGCATTCAAGTTCCCCAGTTCATGTTTAAGCCAACAGGTGAGCAAATGGAAGCACATGTTTTCAATTGCCTTCAGCCAGTTCCAGTGGGTGTGCTCAATGCGCGAAAGGTGCCTGGAGTCTTGCGTACCCTGTGACACCATAGGCTGGAACACATGTGCGTAAGAACAATAGGAAATAACATCAAATTAACTTCGGATGCGGGTTCAGCAAAATCGAAAAAAAAATCTTGGAATCGGAGGTAATTTTAATAATATAATTATTTGAGACAGCTTCCGGAAATCGGTTTTGCTTCGAATCGCCCTGCAATTTACTGCAGAGGTAAAAACAAATCACCAAAGTTTACATTAAAAAAAACACAAGAAATGAAGTTACATTGTTCAGAAAAATAAAGGATAACAGAAACTAGTTCTGGGCAATCTACGCGTTTACTCCGCAGACAATGAACGCGTAGTGAAATGTGGTGCCAACAGATGGCGAAAGCCGCGTGGAGGGAGCAGACGATTCCGTAAAGGTACCCGAATCGGTCTGCGGCACCTCCACCCGGCGTGCGTCATAATCGGCAGTGCGTCTAACTACACGAGAATTATCTCCGAAGTGACGACGGATATTGCCCATAACTGTTTTTTTATATTTTGAACGAGGTGAGTTTATTTATTGATTTTTTCACTGTAAATTTCCTCCACCTGCTTGCACCCCCTCAAATTGCTGCGCGACACGTACGAAAAACCTAGTTTATCGGTTCGTCTAAATTGCCTCAAAAGCGTCAGTTTTGTTGCTGTATAATAGGATATCATCAGGATTCTGAATTCCGACACAGGTGATTCTTTCACCATGCTACAATAGGCGCCAAGGAAGTGCTACCTTCAGCAGACGTTCATAGTTGTCTGTTGTCGCTCTGCTGGGTACCAAGGAGTCGTGCACAGGAAACTTGAGGAGTCCGTAATGACGGATTTTGAGTGTCCAGAATGCTCGAACTGCGCTCATTCCGTCGGTCGTGAGGAGGTCGTTGTACGCATCTAGTACTTTGCTGCGAGAAATAAAGTTTTTCATAGTTCATGCACCTAGAATATTTATTTAAATTTTGCCCACAAAATAATGCACGGGGTTAACAGCACACGATTTGAAACATATTTACATTTTTTTTTGCTGTATGACGCCTCTGTCACACCGTGATTGATGTTTGGTATGTCGACAGTTTAGTCCCAGGTTTCAGTCCGAGAAAATTCGTACAACTAGCAAGCTAAGAACATATATTTTGTGTAAAGATCATCAAACTCTGCAATCGGCGTTACGTCTTTTTTTTTGTCTTTTTATGTATTTTGACACGTTAAAAAGCAGGTGAACTGTACCAAGTGCACATCCGAGTTTTGCACCCAAAAATAATCATCCGCATGACATGACCGTCCGCTGAAGTCAGCGTCACCACGCAGCCTGAAGTCTTCTTTATAGAGGCACGCGGGTGCACATGGTCTGAAGCATAGATGTATCTTATGTACGCTTGATTCTAGAGATCCAACTGGTGCTAGTGTACTATCGCAAATTAAAAAAAAAGAGCAACATCTCACAAATTTATTTTCTGTAATGCATTTCTATGAGGAAAAGCGAGTGCATTTTCTTTTTGCGCTCGATGTAAGAGCAAATATAACGAATAATTCGTACATATGCTGGGTAGGAGGAACATATCTCAGTCACGCAGAGGAAATATCTGGACTTTCAGGGTGCTGTTGTTTGAAATTCATGGCATTAAAAACAGTGATAAAACAGCTGCTTAAATCTATTTTAATGCACTGTCGGACACTTCCAACTCGAAAAAGGCGTCGCCAGCTTCACCTCGATTCAGCATGGTGGATAGACGTGCCAAGCAAAAGAAGCACGCGTAGAGAACCAAAAGAAACGTCAATAACTACGCAGTAATGCTGGATCACTAACGCATCGTGCATGCTGAAAATGAAAATAAAGATAAGGCCACGTAGTATAGTCCGATTTCCAATTAAGTACTGCTTTATTCTTTCTGCTCATGAATATGTGCGAAGATGAATTTTACACGTTCAAAACGTCACCCGCGCACGCGACATCTTTGAAAATATGGAGCCAGAAGACAGTTTTTCGATGAAATCTGCCAGCGTAGACATTTACTAAAATAGACCCCTTTCAAAGCGCACCTTTTTTGATCATTTACGTTTCTAATATTTTAACCGCTCGTAAATAAGCACGACAGGGTCATTTTCATATGGTGACAGGACGGGCATATTAGCAACATATGAGCCCTACCAGAATGGTGGAGAACTTTGAAACCACTTTATATTATTTTTTATGTTATTTTGCTTCGACTCTCTACTCCTTTTTACGCATCTGCTATGAAACAGCGGTTTGGGCCTAAAATATATCCAAGGTTAACATCATACAATTGTAAAGAAACATACTGTTCCGAAAAAAATAACGCGTTTAAAATATTAATAAGGGTACATACTATTTCGTACAACAGAAATAGCAAAAGTTACCCATATCGTTTTTCGGTGTAAAAATGAAATGCTCGCATTTTATTCAAGAGCAATGCACAGGAGCTCCGCGAAATTCGACTGGTTGTTGTATCCTTTAATTTTCATCCCGTAAGTCGCATAGACACTAGGGCCAGTTAAACGTTTAGTGAACGTTATAGTAACTCTATGGCGTGAAGTAATCACCGGTATACTCCAACTTTCAAGTGCCGCCCGCTAAAATTTACGCTGTAACGCTAGCGAAACTCAGACGCGCCCTTGTGGTAGTCGACAAAAGATAGCGAAAAGCGGTCACCTAGCGAAAATTTGGCGGTTTCGAAGAAGGGTGTTATCTCACAGAGCGGTCTGTTTCGAGACCTGGCCTTTAACCCAAGCTAGCGTTGCCGCTTTGGCTGCATATTGCATTCGAAACATTTCGTGGCCCTAGCTGGGTTGATATGCAGATTTTTTTTTTTAACTGCACCTACTTTAAAAAAGGGGTCAACGTTTAATGAATGCGGTTTTCACTGCGTGTTTATATGGCTTGGCGGACGTTAGATGGAAATATAACCATCACTAATATCAAACTAATTAACCAAAATCGCTTAATTAACTTTTTAATTACTGTAATTAGGATCATCCCTACTGAAAAAAACCATTTGGCACCTATATGAAAGTAAACGGGTTCATACCGGTAACGGTTTATGCCATACCGGTCACCAGTTTGTCAAAGGGGTCGCCCGTATTGGCAATCAAGGGGTCCCCCGTATGTAGACCGCAACGGGCACTGTTCGGGCACGCGGGTTACTCGTTTGGCAACCCGGTCACTCGTTATGGCAAACGGCGCACATCGTCTGGGCAAATGGGTCACTCGTTCTGGGCAACGTTGACGCCCGTTTGCTCAAACCGGTAACCATGTTGCACAAGCCGGTGCCCGGTGACCGTCGAAACTTGTACCGATTTAATCAAACGGCAGTCAGGCCGGTTGATACTGCCAGCGTACTGGATCGGCGGCATGGATACGCCTGCTTCATCGATTTTTAATCGTCCGCGTAATGCCAGTAATTCTACTTCTACTTTGGTTGCGCTGATGTTCGCTTCCTGCTGCAGCAACAATAGGCTTTTTTTTTTTACATAAACATGCCAACGTTGCCGAGCCGATATTTTTTTGACAGAACTTTAAAACTTTGGCTTTTTCTTTGTTGCCTCAATTTACTTATTCAGCTCGCTCGAATCTCTCTCGCAGGTGACGCGAGCCGCGTGAAAGAATATGCTACAGAACTCCGTTTCCGATTCAATTCAGGACTCAGCGAAGGTAACGCGCGAACGCGTGGCTGCACGGGCTTATCGAGCAGTGCGAGACGCCCGCGGTTGCAGCAGTCAAATTACGAGCTCGCGCTGGGTCGCTTTTTTCGCTCGGGCGCAGGCCGAGCCTTCAAGGCCGGCGCGCGCGGCATTTCCAGCGTTCAGGTTCAAGCGTACTGAAGAAGAAATTCGCCTGCTTTCCGAGGCTGCAAACTGCGGCGCGGTCGGCTACTTGTGGCAAAATTGAAGAAGAGGGAAAGCGCGTAGCCCTGCCGCTTGGTGCGCCCTCTCCCATAACATTCGGCTGCAATAAAAAAAAAAAAAAACTACTGCGCAAGTTTTTTTTTAATTTTTTTGTTTATAGAAGGAGTGGGGGGTACGCGTTTTTCGGTGTCAACTCGCCTTGACCTCGCCTACGTCCCTTCTCTCTTGTCACCCTCTGTCACGTGTACCCGCAGCAGCGCGCAAGCTACACGCTGATAGGAGTGAGATCCGGAAGGGCGCGCCCTAGCAACCGCTTTTTTCTTTACCGTCTGAGTGTTGTCCGGTACAGATTCGAACTCTCGTCCTCACCTGCTTCCAGTCTGCCGACTTTCACTGCACGGTCTTATTAGGATGTCTCTCGACAACGTATTGGATGTGCACCAAGCTATCAGTGTTCCGAAAAGTCCTACGCGTATATCGGCAGCAAGCGATTTCTTCAAAGAAGTCAAGGAATTCTTCCGGTTTGGTGGGGTTCGGCAAATGACAGCTTGTGCGCCGCATCGTGTTGAAACTTCAAGGACCCTTCCTTCTCGTTTTGGTGTTTGTGTCGTTGTCCTGCTTTGACCGTGTTGACATATATATCGGATTACATCTTTCAAGTCCGCTATAATTATGGTAAGTGCACACTGCAACCTATTTGTTTACAACGATTGACCGTTCTTCTACGCGTACTCTTCCAGATTATTTATAGAATTATGCAGCGTCAATTCTCGCGGCAATAAGGAGAATAATTTTGCCGAAAGTCTGCCATTATAGTCTAGAATAACCTCGGTTTCTTTTTGCTTTGCAATCTTTTCAGTTGTATAAAGAGTGCCTCTTCATTTAATGAATGCTTGCACGTTTGTACTTGTTTACAAATAGGTTGTAACAAACTGGGAATCGAAAACAATATTTTGTATCTGTTTTCCTGCCATTTTTCAAGCACCTTACTCAGCTCTTGCATCCAATTCCTGCTTCAAGTCGCGCTAATATCTAGGATGTATGGGCCTCGAATCATCTGCTTAGGAGCATCTTCAACTTCTTCCCTCATCAGTAAACAGAAGGCCGCCATTAGTATAGCACATATGCCATTTTTTTCAGATGATGATAGTGATCAAAGTGGCCAGTCTGAATTCCGGAAAGGGTCTATTACAACAGAGTCACCGAGACGGCACGTTTTTCTACTGCACTCAGTAATCATGTGTTTTCTTTGGCTTCATTACTGTTTATGTGCATTGGCAGTTTAAAGTAATGTTTAATTTTCTCCCACTGCTGTAAACTTTTGTATTTTTCTCTGTTTATATCTAGAAAAAACACCACTTCTCTCTGTAGTGCATTTGTCCGTGAGGGTAAGATAAATAAAAAAAATAAAAATAGACGCTAATGCCGCAGTGGTCTCCAATGTGCGCCGTAGGGTTTCCTCTTTGAGTGACGCAGGAAATTTCAGCGCTTAGGCTTTCGAATCTGTAAAGTGGTTCCGCCAGGTTGAAGAGTGCACGCGGGCGCAGCTTGTAACCGTATTTCCATGAAGCTGCGCTGCTTTTATGGGGAGATCGACGTGACAACATTGCGTTTATTCGTTTTATATAATGTTTTGGTCCAGTTTGGAGCCAAGAACTAGTTAAAAGGTTTAAAATTCCGAAATGAAACAAGGACAATGACACGAAGACACAAAAAGATGTGTTGTGGTAGTGTCTTTTTCTTTTTTTGAGGGGGGGGCGTCTTTTTTTGTCTGGGCGTTTTCTGCATTTTGTTAGTTTGAACCAACTATCCGAACAGCAAGTTTTTGTGAAATGAATCAGTGTCTTTGTGGAGTAGTCGTATCGCGGTTGACATTTATACAAAAATTGGCTGTAGAATTTTGTTGCCGTAACCCTTCCAAGGAGTGCTGAACCGAAATTTCAAGCTCACAAAACAGGGCTGGCGCAAGAAGGGGACTCTGCGAAACCCAAAAATATCAATCAAACTGCGAAATCTCTGACGGCTGTGCGCATTTTTAGAAAAAAGTTCGTGACTGATCACGGCCGACGAGGCCGACGAGACATGTGACGCCGCAATTCTCCTTTCGACTCCTCTTCGCCTCATGTCCCCGATCAGGCGAAGGAAGCGATCAGGAGAGAAGCGAGGCCGGTTTCCCTCATTCTCAGCTGTTAGTAGAAAATTGTGACGTCGCATTTCTCGCCTCATCACGCACTTCATCAAACAAAAGAAAGAAATACGGCCATTCGTTTTGAATTTTGATGTTATGAGAGTCGTTTTTGAGTTCACAATGTCCTGTTCAGCGATTCGCCGGGGATTTTTCACGAAATCAAAATTTCTTTTTGCGCCGCTTTAAAGGGCCTCTGACAAGCCGAAAAAAAATCTTTTTTTCATGCGAGGCGCTAAAATGGCATATCAGGACATTACAAAAAAAAAAATCACTATAGAGTGGCGTAGTTTTTTTTTTTTTATAAAAAATAGAAATACGAGGCTTAATTCAAAGTTCCCGCCGTGCACTGTGACGTAATAGTGTACCGCAAGGTGTCGGGGAGGTCAGAAGGGAGGCATCGGCCTACGTCACTAAAAGTGGGTTCGCCGGAAGTCACTTGAGTTTCACTCCTCGTGCTCTCCGCGACCGTGCCTAAGACTTTTTTTTTATCCTGCTCTTTGTAGGAGCGATCGTAGAAAACGAAGTTTCAGTTCCACTAGTTCTTTATCGCTGCACCGTTGGTTAGTTTGCGTGCTGTAAAAGTTGAGGACGAACAGTCAGTGGATCGACGTGTTGGAGGTCAATGATGAAAGCGTTGCGAGTACAAGCCTGTGTACGAGTGCATGCCGTCAGTCCAATGATAAAGAGCTATACTGAACACAAAACAAGCTATCAAGTTTTGAAAAAAAAAATTAGAACGCTCGCAGAAATTAGGATTGCTAGCATTCGACACGCACGCGATCGCATTGCTGAAAGTTCAGACGCCGAGGTCGTTGAATCATCGGATACTCTCCGGGCAGTAGATGCTGGCCGTCTAAAGAATACAAACTGGTGAGCGTACGAAGTACAAGTAAACGTCGAGCATAAAGTACTTGTTTTGTCTAGAACATGAGTAGAACTTGTTTACTAGGTACACATGCGGCCGATGTATGTCTCTCGGAAATGCATGCAGTATGATCTCTTCTTCAGTTGCTGAAATACCGGGAAAGTCCCTCACACAGCACCTTCTAGGCATTGTAGTTGAGCACGTCAATTCACTGACTCCGCTTCTTCTACCTTCACAGCAACATTAAGCGATGAAAAGCAAATACAAGAAACCTTGTCTGCTTGGATCGCTCGTGGAGGTGCGGAAATAACAAAAATATTAAAAAAAATATTACACGCGTTTGCGGTAAGCACGAGGAGGGATACAACTCACGTGACTTCCGGCGATGCCTCCTTCAGAACGCCCCGACACCTTACGGCACACTGTAACGTCACAGTGCACGGCGGGAACTTTGAATTGGGCCTCGTATTCTTATTTTTTTATAAAACAAATTACGCAAGTCTACAGTGAAACACTTTTTTGTAATGTCCTGATATGCCATTTCAACGCCTAGCATGAAAAAAAAATTCTGGCGTGTCAGAGGCTTTTTAAGGTGCATTCAAATAGTGTTTTATGACGTCTTAATAACGAACCTCAAAGCTTTGTAAGAGTGGCACCCGTATTCAAAACTGCTCAGGGACTAAAATCCGTTACAGAGGAGCTCATAAATCCATATACGGTCGGGATGTCTCTTATTTTACTCTAACCTTACTGTCACTAGTTGGATAATTTACCGGCACTAGTGAGACCCGATAGATCGGCTTGGGTACGCGACGCCACTGAAAAATAAACTTCTTTGTCGAAGTGTACTTCCGAGTTTAAAGCGGACATCATCTCTCAGTCTCTTTTTTGCAAGACTTGACGTGGTAGTCACGAAGATTTACTCTTGAGGAGGGGCCCGTGTTGCAGACACTTCAGTCCGGCTTATAAACTAGGCACAGGCACTGGCAGTACTTTCCAAAATCATTGCTTGCAACAAAGCGCGTTGCCTAATACGACCTATTCAGCCACGGGGAAAAGTAGCAGGTTTCGGACGCAATTGATCCGCTGGAGAAGCAGCTCACTTCGGCTCTAAAAGAAAATAAATTCAGTCCTCGTTTGTAGCACCAACCATTTATCTTTGGGAATGCCCCTTTAAAATACATACATCTCGCCAACTTAAGCACCTGCCTTGTCTAAGTAAAGTGTACGAGCACGTCCGGCCGCGTCCCAAACCTTTCTGGCGGCCTGCAGCTACCACTCCAGGGTGCAGCATGACCTTTGCGGCTCATAAATTTTTAAGAAGCGAACTTCTTTGCACTTTTAAATTTAAGAAAAGCCACGTGTTCAAAAATAGAAGCTGCGTATTTGGCGGTGACGGGATGTCGCGAAGGGGTGTTTGCTGTTTGCAAAAAGAAACCGAAACTTTGTGCCAAAGTTTTCAGAAGGTGCTCTATGCTTCACTAGGCCCCCATGATCCCTTTGGTTTGGAAAATAAATGTATTGAGTTTGTGACAATCAAAACCTCTATAAGCGTTCGGGAAATGATTTGTTTCTAGTCGCTGCATAACGGAAATAGCCGATGTCAACAGTGACTGGAACTCAGCACGCGTGCTTTGCCAAAAGGCCAGGGTGCGCCTACGATGAGCATACCCTTCATATTCGCGACTCCAGCGACATATAAGGGTCGCCACTCTCGGGCAAGTATGGCGGTCAAAAACTAGGGGTGCCGTTCCACGTGCCAGCTCAAAATACGCTCATTGAGAGTGATCGCTAACTACTAGCCGCTGCGTCAATCATATGGATCCGCCATTGTTTAGGCACGCTCTCTGAGCATTTACTGGTCAGAAAAGCTGTGTCAACGTTCGACGTGAGCTTGGCTCAGCTTGTTTAGAAAAAGTGTGCTGCATCAGCTTTCAGGACGACTCGGGTCTAATCGCACTCTTCGTGACTCAGCAACGGTGACCACCAGAGTTGGTTCATGGAGCTGTGAAAAGGGTCTATTCAGTAGCACCTAGAAACTAGGCCTCCGCATGACGTCATTGTTAGTGGATCGCCGACTCGCCCCAAAGAGACCAACCGACCGAAGCTTGTTGAGAGCCGCTGCAATAGGGCAGACGCGTTCATCTCGATGTCGTGTTTTGCTGGCGTCGCGCTACAGAGACATTGCATGACGCTCCCCGATGTAGGCTAATTTGTGGGGATACCACGACAGACGCGCCTGCTGCTTTGCTGGGAATCTGGTCAAGCTTCAACATATATGCCGCTTAGAAAGGGTCTGGGAATCATTAACAATGACATTTGGGGAAGGATGTTGGGGGAGGGGAGAGGGGAGGCTCATGCCTTATGGTTTATGTTTTATTGGTTGGGAGCACAAGGCTAGGGTTTCAGCAGGCAAGCATCGGCCTAAAGTTTTCGCCTGAATTTTTATCCACTGCGTTCCAAACCTGCCGTGGTGGGCTGGCATTTAAGAAACCTTTCAGAAGTATGACCTTCCTCTCAGAACCACTTAAAGGGCAACCTACTGTGTTTCTACCGCGCTCTACCGAACTCAGACAACAGGCTGATCAACAGTAAAAACGTATTCAAAGTTTTAACTCTGTGCCATATCAAGAGCAATGCATGGCGAACCTAACATCTCATGTTATTTTAGTCATGGGTGTTTGTGGCCTTAGAATTGCTTCCGTTTTCATTGCTTTGAAAGCACCAAGAGAACGTCGCCGCTGCTTTACGTTGCGAGTTATAGCGCCAGCTTTCAGCAGCATGCAAACGTAGGTCCCACATGAGACCAGCAAACATCGCGAAAGGACATCTTTTGGCCACTTCAAGGCTTTCCCACGAGGTGATGACCGTTTTGGTGGAGTCGCGAAGACTTGACATCATATCATGTTTGTGCTTGTTGTGGATGCGAGTTACAGCGGTGAACTCTGCTTGTTTTTTTCTCGTTTTTTCTGGGAACTGCAATTTTGTGCACGTATAAACTAGAACCCGTTTTCGTAGGTTATAAATGTTAAATGTCAAAACCTAAGATGAATTTAATTAAATGACTGAAACCGTTGCCCCACCCATTTTTGCCTACCTGTGTTCTACCGCAATTCCGTATTCTGTTGAACCTGCATGATTCCTATAGGCGTATCTCACAAACCACTGGAGCTTCTGTTGGCTGACGTCAAGAAACGTGCCCCTTGCCTGGGCGTAGAAGAGGTCATAAAAGATGATTTCACAGACGCCATCCGGGAGGTTCGGCATAATGTTGTTGCTGAGAGTACACAAGACCGGTCTTGTGTAAATCGGCCTTGCTGCGAAAAGGCAACACAAAAATGAAATAAAGATATGAGGTATGCTTTCTCATGCTTACGAATTGGACTGATATCGAAAAATTCAGAAGTTCAATGTTACTGAAGCACTTATGTCCACCCAATAGTTTTTTGATGTTTAAAGGGGTCATGAAACGACTGATAAACGTTTCCCGGTTTAGCTTTTTTCGTCAACTCACAAATAGCACATTGTACGAAACAGTTCAAGAAGACAGGAAGGAGGGACTCCTCTCTCACTCGGACCCTCGTTTGCGTGCCCGAACACCGCCACGGTCCTCCAAGGAGATTAACCCGTCGCTCAAAACTCGGGGAAAAGTTGCTTTCCTCACCCCGTTCACCCCTAAGCTGACAGTGCTGTGGAAGCTAGGTCCTCGTTGTGCCTGCCAAACTTTGGCCATGTGATCACGCTCCCTCGGGCACACCCACCCGCAAAGAATGAGGTCAGGTGATGAAAGGGAGGCGGCTAATTGGTCTGGCAAGGCCATAGATGCCACCGCTCTGGCAGCTTTGGGTTGAAGGGAATAAGTGAGGTCCTGTTTTGTGTGACGTGCGTTTGGTCCGGGTGACGCGCTTTGGGTACCGCGTATGTATCACATTGGAAAGGCACAACACTTTTAAAGGAAAGAAGGGTTAAACAGTCCGCTATGTTTTCAAATTTTTGTACTGAAAGTCAGGCATTTGACTATTTACTTTCTTTGTATTGGCCCACTAAACGATATGCTATTAGTATAATTTCTATCTAAATTAATTCATCCCAGCCCGAAATTCGTTTTATGGTCTCTTTAAGTGCGGCGCATGGAAATAATCTTCAAATTGTGACATGACTTTCCTCTCCAACCAATGCATCGAATGCGGTCCGAAAGTGGAAACTAACTAATCTTTTGAAAAAAAAAAGAATGCTGCTGCACATACGTAAAAAGATGCTATACTAGCTGACAACGTTATTTGCTTACCCAGGCAAATCTATGGGAGGCCCTTCGTCTGCGTATCTTGAGTAGCCATCAAAGTTCTGCACGCACGCTCTTCACTTAATTCCCCAGAAAGAAGACCACGAGTATGGATATTGTTTGCATAACCTCAGCGTACAAGTTCGCAGCTGATGCATTATCGACCCGGTGCATATTTTATCGCTCACTGACAAAGGCTACGCGACGGTAAAGGGTATAGGCGAATATGATTAGAGACCAACGTCGTGCATGAGATAATGCCGTTTATTTTTATCGTGTTACAATTTCGGGAAATCTACGTTCGTATGCCTTTCAGTGCGTCGTCTTTGGGTGAACAAATATTATTAATAATCATAAATAAAATCTCGGCAAATGCGATAAGCTGAAAAAGCTGCAGCACGAGTGTGGCTTCAATGTAAATGAGCTTCAAATGTTCTCCAATAATTCTTGTTTTTATAGTGAGTAAACTGCGAGACTGAATCGCGAAGGTTTCGTACCATACTCACCGTCCCGTATATGCTCACGACTACTTCGTCTAAAGGAAGCGGCTGATTTTAACCTCCCCGGGCTCGGATTAGGTTATCACTGCAAGGTTAGATATTACTCCAAGTCCTGTGACGAATATGAAAACATCCACGTTCCACCACTGAAGATGCAGCCTTCGAATGACTAGCCCTTTACTGTATAGACTACATTAACCTGTCCATATTTGTTGTGTTATGGAAACATAATCGAAACAGTGCACCGTCTTATTCCTCGTTCGTTTGAGGACGCAAAGTAAGGGCCTGTCAATTATAAGACCTATTGGATGGGCCAATGTTACAGTCGTACACAGCATTGCCAAATCTAGCCAAGTTCCCCAGAACCCACACCGTTGCCTACTCAGACAGCTGTGCTGCCACAACTTGCCGGTATTTAAAGTTTCAAGCCGCTAGACCGCGGCGAAGGCGCTGCGATTCTCATGATGGCGGCGCCCTTACAGAAAGATATAGCGCCCCAGTTTGGCTCAAAGTAAAAGGGCGTTACGGCGTTCTTAGACTTGCACTTTACTATGCTGCTGCTGGAGCAAGATATATGCTGTGGTTTTCCTTGTTCCACCTAACGAGAGCGCGTCGCGTTGCCAATAGCTGAAAGTACGACTAATATGGGATGGTGAGTTCATTTCAGACCTCAGTGTCCCGAGCTAAAGTCAGCATCCTGGGAAAGTAGCCCTAATGCCTTCCTTGCTTCCTTGCTAGCTAGTCGGACACAAACATATAGTAACATACTGACTATCAAACATCGCAAAGGGATTGGCTGTTAGGTCTCAGTTGCCATAGCAATCGCATTTCGGTTAATTCAGCGCTTCAAAACGTTGACTCTTGTGTGAAATCCTTGTTCAATCCCTTCTAAATTCCTTCAAGTTTTTTTTTTTTTTTTTTTAAGTATTGTTGTTTAAAAATTATTCACGAAAGGGTCGTTTTGTAATCAGTCACACCGATTGGGAGTAATCACCGGCGGCCATAGCTGCGTCAGGTAGTGCTGAACGCGTGATGAAGGCGAGCTTTAGCAGTTTCGCTGCAACATGCATTTCACACCATCAGAATTAAAGGCCTTAGCAAGTTAATAATGTTAGCCCATTCTGAGCATGCGCTCTAAGGATCGCCCTCAAATATTGCGTCCATTAAGAACCCCTTACATCTCTCTGGAGCATCATCGTGCAGGAAGCGTACCTCTACAATACAAGTGTATTTAACGCCGTGCATGCAACCCGCTTATTAATCATACTTATTTTGAAAGGTTTCTTACAATGGTAGTTTTTTTTCGCGTATGTAAAGACATCCCAATTATAATTCAATGCGCCAAGCACCGACGCTGCAAATAGTGGAGGTGCGAAGTCGTGCTCTGGTTTCGCCGGGTTGTGTATGACTGAGTATCGTTATTAAAAAACACTCCTATAAATCTACCCGTCCCCAGAAAATTTAGATTGGCTCGGCAATAATGAAGATGACACGAAGAAATTGCTCATTTGATGAACCGAAACGGCGACGACCGGGGGCTTGGCGCTACTTTCTCAGAATTCATTGACATTATCCCGTACTATGTCCCGATAACAGAGAAGATTGATTAGCTGTCGTGCAGTAAAGGAGGTCGGACGGCTCGCCATGGTAGCGGAATAAGACATGCCAAACCCGCAGTGCGCACTTTATCTAGTGTACGCAATTTTCATACATTTCTGACGATTCTTACTTCCATTTTTAAACCTTGTTTTGCCATTGTTTTCCAGGCTCGGACAAAAATGCCAAATCTTTTGGAGGGTCATGTAAGATAGGTAGCGTCCACTGATTTTCCAATCGTCAATTCCATGACAGGAGTTGGCGTGTCATGCAGTAGAAGTGGCCATCCTTGCGTTTTATTGTTTAAATGCAGGCGAAAAGGACGAGCGGAGACAAGGTAGGCTGTAGACTTGGCGTCACAGCTCACGTCTAGCTTCGTTTCCTTTTACTAGATGGCTGCGAACCCACCTTGAGCATTACATGCATCTACTGCATGAAATTCAGCAACTGTGCCACAGCCAGTGTCGCGGCCGGGTGAGCGCTAAGTTGGTATGCGTCATCAGGCGAACATTAAAAAAAACATATTTAGGGCTTATGTTGCCACGTAAAACTGACAACCAGAGTTGTAGCCTAACTAAGCCGCTCTCTTCGCGATTTAGGCCAAACGATGGACGCTGACAGCCAAACTGCCAGCAAGGAAGCCTAGCGTTTGCACTTGTTTTTTAAATGGGCCACGATACACAGGATCTGGCCCAAGAAGGCTGAGTTTAACTCCAGCTTGGCTACATAGGAAATTTTTGAGGCATTTTTTTTCAGAAAAAAAACTAATTTTGGCCCAAATATGTTCTCAGCCAGGACCACCTTCGAAACAGCGGCACCCCGATCTTGCACTTACCAGGAAGAGCAGTAGTCAATGCTGTTAGTTTCGTTTGTGTAGCTATTGTTGACGATACCGTTGGCGGTTTAGCGGTCGTTGAAGTTCTTCTGGTCGCCGCTGTGGTCACTGGTTTCGCTGCGGTTGCAGGAGTCGTTTTCGCTGATGTGGTCGGTAGTGTTACTGGCATGGCGGTTTTCGCTGTGCTTCTAGGTTTGATTGGAGATGCAGTGGGAGCTGTTTTCGATGTTCTTGCAGTGGGTGTAGTTAATGTTTTGGCTAATTTGGTGGTTGATGAGGCTGCTGTAGCTGATGTTTTAGCTGTTGTTGCCGATGTTATGGCAGTTGTCATCGGTCTTCTGGGAGTTAGTGTTGCTGCTGTGGCCGCAGTTATTACCCGCGCTGTGCTTGTTCTGGTCGGGACTGGCTGTTGGTCGTATGTGCGGGATCCACCGTGTCCACCGCCGGATATATCATCGGAGGTCCTAGCCTCAGTTGAGGAGTCAGAACTTCCTGTAGCTATCATGCAACGGGCAGAAAACAATTTAAGCGCGTCTTCATAATATATGATAATGGCAGAGATGAAGATAACGCGCTACGTATGCGCTGTGCACAAGACCTGTGTGAGTGACGTCACGTGGCCTCGTGGCATCAGGTGACCTCACAGCTTAACGTGATATGAATGTTGTATCAATATAACGCTATTTGGTCCATACTCCCTATCCAACCTTAACCTGTAAGTCGGTCGAGCGAAGCTAGAACATGATCCGTTGTTCTAGCTAGGCTCGACCGACCTATGGGTTCCTGTAATTGTAACAACTGCTTCCTCTAATTCTAACATAAAGTATATTTTTTATTCTACAGGGCTGGGTTTCACTAGAGAGTCTGTTGATTCCCTAGTAAAACCCAGCCCTATAGAATATATATTATAGTTTATGTTACAATCATAGAAAGCACTTGTGAACATCACACCAAAAATTAAGTGACGGAAACACGGGACAGTATATGGTGAACTTATTCTCAATATAGTGAATAAATAAACTTCAAAAGGATTTGTAATGTTGAATTTTATGCAGCCTTTTCGCAGCCGTAGGCCTCACTGCTTAGCGTGCCACCACAGCTCTGACTCTGTTCACCTGCACCCAGCTCATCGAGTGCTTGCTCTCCACATTGGGCCAACCGGAGTCACGCACATGATGTCAGTTTTTTTCTTTTTTTTCTTGTTTCAGTTTCATTTTATAGAAATGAAACGTTTTCTTCCGGTTCTGCTCCCGCAGGAAACAAATTATGGCCCGTGATGGAACGTAAAGGTTCGAGTTTGCGTAAAAAATATTTTGAAAAAAAGCTCTTTCTTATAATTAAATAATTGGTCAAGAAATAGCTTTGGGACTCATGCTAATATTGCAACGTGGTTTGTTCGAGTTCTTTTTTTTTCTCGTTTTGTTTTCCGCTTTGGTCACATATTTTCAGTGATAGTGGTAAAGCGTAACAAGTAACGATCATTTCGGATAAGGCTTTCGTTTTTTTTAGATCGGAGTAACGCACTTGTGACGTTTTCAATACAGCGACTAGTAACAAAAAAGTCGGGGACAAAAGTACCTAGGACACGCGAGCTGCGACTTAAACGCATTGCTCTGCCGTCTGCCGGCAAGTCGCCTGGCAAACACACATAATTGCAGGCACCGTAGAATGTGCATGCACTTTTGTGTGATCTTGAACCAGGCGACCCGCCGGCAGATGGCAGAGCAATCCGTTTCGTTCGCAGCTCCCGCGTCCTGGAGACTTTGTCCCCGGCTGTACTTAGGTAACTCATTTAATTTTACGGGTAAGGTGGTAAGTCACTTGGCACACTTCTTCCCAAGACCTGGAAAAGTACACTTACATCTTTTTTTCTGGTTTCTAGAGACCGTTGCATCGCTTACCACCCGGGCAAATAATGCTGAGTCACTGAGCTGTGGACGCATACGTAGCGTCTGATACACCGCGCAGCTTTGCAATAACGCATGCCCGGGTGGCGCTCCACAGCCCAACAGAGAAAGATGGCAGCGCAAAGAGGACAATTTTTGACAAAGGCATATATTTCGTTTCACATTTGGTACAGACGCAGCCGACACTATGAGGTAATAGGGCCAATCAGAAAGCTCCGAAATAGCACGATCATTGTGATCACCATGTTCCTGAGAGGGTTCTGTCATGGCGCAACCAATTATGAACAAATAAATGAGCGAGTGACTTGCGCTTTTGGCACTGCTTGATCGGTTCATTAGCTAGTAGCATCGGCTGCCTCACGACTGCTGCCTAAACGAAGCATAGGCTCTAAGTTATTAATTACTGCACTTATTCCACTTGCATTGAATATTTTTCCTGTCTTTTTCCTACGCAAAATGCTCCACTTTAGAGTAGACCCAATGTCAAAAAACACGGTCGATAAGAAACCCAAAGCACGCAGTAACCGGAAATTTATAATTAAAGTGGAATGCGAATGTAACGTTTGTTACATTTTTTATGGGCTACGGTAATGGGAACGCGTTCCTCTAAATTTGATAAAACGTAGGTCTGTAACGCGTTTATTTTTTTAAAGGAACCAGTATGTTTGTTTGTTTTGTTTTCTTCAGTGTCGCCACAAACACAGCATATGTTTCAAAGACGCAGCTGGCCGAATATTTCGTTTGCGCGCTGTTTGATTGCGGCTTGCTAGTCTTTGCTTATGAAAAATGACGAGGTACACATCAGACTTGTACGTAAACCATTACCAGTAACAAAATTATTTCCAATCCCTGACATATATCACCGCATTTAAGTGGGCTAGCTCACACCAGCTCAGAGCCCGTTGAAGCGAAAGCTCGCGCTGCAAAACCCACAATCCTGGATTCAATGCCCACCCGTACCCGTTTTCATCTGGATGTGTATCGACCTGCATGCGTTCATGTATCACTGCTGCGTGATGCACATTAATGACCCAGGCTATCAATTGTACTGCACTGGCGAAATATCTCATCTACAGCTGGGAGACTCGTCCTTCGTTGAGACAGACCAAGTTCTAGGCTGTATAAATATACACAACCAAATTTTTTTTTCAGTTACACAAAAAGTTTCTTTACCACGCCAACCTTCAAATAATATATACTATATATATATATATATATATATATATATATATATATATATATATATATATATATATATATATATATATATTGCATGTGCTAACAACGGACATTTCGCGATCCGAATATGTATTTAAAAAAAAAGAAGTGGGGACAAGCAATATCTTTCTTCTTTCGACCTATTTTGTTTCGATCAAAGACTAGAAGATTATAGCAACGATTAATTGTGTACCTCTTCGAGAAGCTCCAAGCAGTAAGTGTGGAGTCAATTATTAACAATATCCCTCTCGCTGATAGCGACTGCGTTCGTTTTCATAACATCACAACAGGAAAGGACGCTTCCCCTACCCTAAAATCCACTAAAAGCGATGCGACTTATATTCTTTTTGTACTCCAATCTTTATGACAAAATCATTTTATTTGCAGATTCCGTTCGTGGTATCTGCATCTCGGTTACCCTTTTTGTGATTCAGCTCTCTGGGACCACCTCGGAAACGACACCGAAATTTTGTTTCCTGCTTATTACCTCAGCAGGACACATATAGATTCCAGCAGCTTTTACTAATAAACAAAATAGTAGCTGACGCATGCCAGTTATTCCGGCTTGATGAAGGAGTGAATTCCTTGAGTTCGACAGCCCTTCGCTGGACGTGGCCTCAGCGGCCATGTGTCTGGAGAATACTAATTTACACTGCTACCAGCCCGTGCTCTATAAGTTTTTGAACGGCATCAAGTAAGGTACACGTACGCAAAATGCGTTTGCATTACCTTGTTCTAACCGGCGTTACGAATAATTGCTCTTAATAGACTACCGTGTGTTTTTGTTGCGTTATAACTCACATTTATATGCAAAAAACAATTTTAATTTTCTTGTTCACCAACGCCTCATTCAACGCTCGAACTGTTAGTGGCCAAAGGAATAAGAATGTAGAAATAATATTTAATATGTATAAGTCAATTGCAAAAAACTCACCCAACTACGTGGTTTTCAACCACCTAGCAATATGTAACTTTATAGTAGATGTAGAAATTTATTGTTTTTTCGGTTATGACCAGTTGTATGACAATTTCCACAGCTTCGCGATTCATACAATATCAAGTACCGTTGAAGCGGCGGAGCTTTGCTCTTCAGGGTAAAGATCACTTCCATCGCTTAGCTGGATAAGCATAATGCAAAGCTCCAAGCATTCGTGAGCCCCAATATGGTACTCTCCTCCAGTGCCTCAGATGAAATGGTGTCAAGCGTACCAGTCTACGATTCCCGAAGAAATGAGGCAAGATGTATGTCGATACTTTCGAGCTAGCTGTTCCCCAAAATACCCAATTTAAATATTTGGGGGTGGTGGTAACAATGAACGCCTGAATAACACAATTCCCTTTTTTATGTAATGTAACAAAAGTAACATATTACGTTTTTCTGTAACGGTTACTTACTTTTATAGAAGGATAAGTGTAGTTGTCATTAATTACAATTTAGCCTAGAGCAATTGCAAATGCAATTTATCGCGTTCTGTACGTGTGTAGTATGGTACGCATACACAGCGTAAGTTTTATGTATTCTTCGTTTCTACAACCGTTGAACTCTGCTGGGTCTTTGTTATTAGCATGAGTTTCATACAATGAACTGAATAAGCGGGTGTGAAATAAATTTCAGAAACTATTAAAATTGTATCAATCACTTTTAATGCTGGAGGAGACGCTAACAATTAGGAAGGCGCCGACGAGTGGGATCAGCCGTAATCAAGCTTTGTAGCAGTGGAGACAAATCAATGCTAAGAAAATTTCGCGACGCCAGAGGCACGTTTATGAAGCAAGTAAACAGTGCAATTTTTTGTAATGTGACAGTTGTGCGAGTACCAGGCGGCCAGAAAAATGATCCACCCACCATCTTGTTGCACTCATGTACGTGTGATTTCCTTTAGGTCAGCGTTGGAGCATCGCATAGTGTTTGTTTCTTTCATCCGCGTTCCCATGTTTTCTTAAATCCGGGTTGATCGCCGATCTTTTGATTCGGAGATAAAGGAGGCGGTAAGAAAGCAAATGAAAGCCGGCTGCCGGAGCGGCTGGAGCAAACATGCCACGAGGGGAAGCTACGGCGCGGACATCGCTCTGTCTAACGCAAGTGAGCAAGTGCCTGCATTTTTCCACATGAAGCGTCACAAATATGCTTCAGCCTCTTACATTCTGTTTTCAATTGCTAACCAGTACTTCAGCACGTAGAGTCACATTCAAATACAGTGCTTTCAAAATTGCGTCTTTCTGTAACATTACAATTGTTGTTGCCAATGGAGATAGAATGCTTAGGTAGGCTTTTATGAGCTTCTAAACGAGCCAGATATTTTGCGCAGGTAAACACATGACCACAATTGCAGACGAAAGAAAATGATTGGGTGCAAAGGAATGGTGTGTGTATCTTTATACAACTTGAACTTAGTCTGGCTTGGCGTGCGACTTATATCTCAGCTTTAGATGAGCAATTAAGCCAGTGCGGTACAACGGTTAGCCAGGAGTCTTTAACGTGCATCACGCAATAGTGATACAGGACCGCACGCCGGTACAATATTAATCAAGATGTGGACGGGCACACGGGTGGGGATTGAATCCAGGGTCCCTGGTTTCTGCAGCGCCAGCTTTCGCTCCACGTGCTCTGACCTGTGGGGCGCTATCCCACTAGGCCACCGATCTTCCCATTGCATCGCTGTAACGCAAGCGAGCGCTGTCTTCATATTCATGCAATGCTGAAATAAAGGACTTAGATAACGGGGCAATCAAGACCAAAACCAAGCCCCTCCTCTTTATGGCCAAATAGCTCCAATTATGCCATGCCCGCAGTGTTACGTGGAGAGATTTTATAAAGTGGCCTATAAAAGTGCGTGCAACTCCGATGCTGCGTGAGTCCAGCCCCTCCCACCTGCAACTACACAACATGTGGCGGCGTCAGGTCAATCGGATATTTGTTGAGTGAGGTGAATTCACTGTGAAGTTATTGGTATCACAGTTGCTTGCCTCCCCTCTTGCTTACCTCCGTCATGTTCGTCTCCCCCAAGGTCGCCTCCGTCATATGCTACAGCACGACGCTCTTAAAAATTGTTTCGCTGCTAGATATAAAAATATGTCGTAAAAATTTTAGCCTTGCCGTCTGTAGACTTTCAACGACTATGTGCACATCTAAATGAGTGTAACAACGTCGTCGAGTTGGCTCACTGACACACAAATCGGCAAATAGCCCTCGAATAAAAAGAGGATGTTAATAAATACTTTAACACGAAAGGGGATGATGCATCTAACTTCGTTATTATCTTCCTTGGTATAGTTACCGATGTTCATCCTTCTCAATATATTTATAAGCATTTGTTGTTGGTCAGCTTACCGAAATGCGCGATGAGGAATATTACCAGAATCGTTGCAAAAAGAAGAAGACCGCCAATTACTATTGAAATAATTGTTTTTCTTCTCCTGAGAAAAAAAGAAAGCAGAATATAACATTTTATTCAAATAATAAATGTCCCGATACAGGCAATTAAAACTTGCTAGGATTTTCAATCTCGCGGCTGTTACAAGAATTAACAACTTGTAGAAAAAACTAGAATAAACACACAAAACAGTGTATTAAAAAATTCAGCTCAAGCAAATTTATTTAATAAAATATTACTTAATAACATTATTTAGCACAGCATTTGTCCTTTGCCTCAGAGGGACCCAGCGACGGCACTTTTTAGGATTTTACGATTTGTGTTGTCGTATTGGTGATAGGAAGTGTATTAGGAGTGAAGTTTACGTCATTCGTAAGGGACTATGAGACCCTATTTCAAATACGGTATGTAACCTCTAATAAAAACAACACGTACATTTCACTGGCTAATGTTGCCCTATAATATGCACTTTTTTTTTACTGCGTATTGCAGCAGTTTAGGAGGTGAAACCTTGCATTATATACAACCGAGATGCCCCAAATGGCATTAAAACAATTATGCTCGAATAACAGCGGGTATCACACTATTGCCAACAGAAAGGTAAACACTCTGGCGATGGCAAAACAGAAAGAATGTTGTGCAAAAAACGCTGGTTTTACGAAAGCTCTCCTATAAGACGCCTCTCAGCTATTTCTACGGGGCACACAACAGCAGTGGCAACACTAAACCCCAAGTTTATGTCGTATAAACTCACCTTTGATCTGAAAAGAAAAAAAAATGGGCAACAAGTTTAAGCCGACTGCCGATTTTTTATAACGACTTCTAAAGAACACGACCTACCGTCGTCCGTTGAATAGGGAGTCATGACGGAGCTTGCTACATCCGTGTACTCTGATCCTGCAGTTGGCGTAAGGGTAAAAACAAA
This sequence comes from Ixodes ricinus, assembly GCA_037355805.1. NCBI lineage: Eukaryota > Metazoa > Arthropoda > Arachnida > Ixodida > Ixodidae > Ixodes > Ixodes ricinus. Next base: position 2,704 of record JAZHYW010055028.1, on the reverse strand, counting down.
TTGAGTTTTACGCGGAAAACCAAAGCAGAGCGTCTCGCACTCCCCAGCGGAGGACGTATATTGGTTTAAAGCCCTCAGAGATCTTTTATTAAGCAGCATGAATCTCGGTTACCATCTTCGCAATAAGCCTCGATTAGAATGTGGCACCTCGGCCTGAATTCCAACCCGCTACCTTAGTAGGCGCGAGGTTTACGATTTTCCCGTAACATAATCCTATATATTTAGAAAATGCGTATACAGGCGCTTGGGAGGAAGAAATGAGGATGCGTGGACAACAATACGCACGCACAAATGGGTTTGTTTTCTTTCCTCCTACTGCGCTGTGCCAACACTATGTAATCATAATCTGTCAGCAGCCTTATCTACCTTTACGTAACGTCATCACTCTCGAATGGCGTCAACTCGGCAATATAAATTTTGAGAAAATATCTAACGGACCTCGCGCGAATTAATGTACAGTCGGCACGGAATGAAACGCGAACAGTGGGTGCATGGTTTTCGCTAGATGCTGCACCACCTGAACCAGATGGGAGCTGCAAGAAGATGGCTCCTCCTTCGATGTGTTAGACTCTTATTCAGTGCATCCAAACCTTCGGTGTTGCGTCTCTAGGTGACTCGGCGTGGGTCGAAAACCATGCGCTCCTTGTTCGCGTTTCATTCCGTGCCGACTGTACCTGTCCGCTTGTCACCACAAAATCTACCACGTGACACTAAAGGGAGTGAGAATGAGATAGAGAAAGAGAGGGCAAAGCAGTTTCTTTCCTGCCCTCAGACCATCTCGGGTGTTCTCTCCGTCGCCTTCGTCGCCCGCTAGCACCAATTTTATATCATACTATATATATATATATATATATATATATATATATATATATATATATATGAATAGTATGTTTTGCAACGGGTTCATCGGGCTCGAACCCGAAGCCGAGCTTCGATCGACGGGCAGTTGGAACGCGAGGTACAACCGAACACTGGCCCAGCACCCAAGCGCTATCTATGCCGGCACTGTATCTTACAGTGGTAACGCGCGAGTGCACGGGAGTTTATTGTTTTATACGCCGTCACACCTTAGGTGCAGCAGCAGCCGACGCTACAATCCTATAGAGCAAATCAAGCAGCATCGAGAGTGCTTCGTCACGGTGCTATGGCCTCTGTGCCTTTGCTAGAACTGACCTTACCCATCCACGCGGGAAGAATATATAACGATCCTGCACGTGTTTCCTGTGTTATCGGTTCATCCGGTGGTGCCAGAGGCTGAAATATAATTAGCGCTCTGTTGCCACACATTCGGCTCTGCTTGATTGACACCGCCGACTCCTAGTGTCTGCTGCGGTGCAACTGAATGTCAAACTGTGCATACGAAGAGAACGTGATGTAGAAAAGGTGATGAGAAATCGCGGTAACGCCAGAGAGCGACGAGCTCCGATTGGAAGGAGTTGTGGGTAGACGCAAAGGCCAGTTGAGTTCGTCTCTAGCACAGACATTCTCACAGCCGTGCGACTTGATAACCCATCACATTACGAACGCATCGGAACGCCCCATTGTCAGGTCTGTGGCGCCTATCACGACGTCAGACACACCAACTGGTCTTGTCCACGCGCCCAACAATATCCCCACTTTCTCCTTCCACATCTCCTCCCTCCCCACATGCCCCTTACCTGGGAGACCAGGGCCACTTCCCCTCGGAACTCCACCCTGCCCTCTGGCCTCGCTTAGCGCAGTACATCTCCCATATGCGATACCCCTCGACTTCAACAACACTCCCCCAAGCTCCGAGCTGACCCGCCAAGCTTTTCCGGAAGGCCTCACCCACTAGTAACCACTGCCCGTACATGGGCTGCTTTAATAAAGGTTTTCTCTCTCCCTAACCACTGTCTCCCTCCAGTGAGTGTGAACAAGAGCGTCGTCTGCTCCTCACGCTGTGTCTCTTGTTTGAGTGCTGGATACCGCGTTCTTCCTTCTATCGCGTCCGTACTGTGAGTACAAACTAACGCAGCCATTGTGTCCACTGTCTATCTTTTATATCGAAGATGCGTGCCCTGACGTCTATGCGCGCCTTCATTTCCTTTTTCTCACTTTCTGTCCGTAAATGGGTACTGACACGGGGCAGAAATCCCGGGGTTTTCTTCCCGCCGCGCGTGCGTCACGAGACGAAAACGCGAGGCTTTTGCACATCGCAAAGCCTGCCGTTATGGTCGGGGGAGGCGTGTGGGGTGAAGAAATCCCCAGGGTTTCTCCCTCGTGTGCATACCTTGACGTTTTGGCGGCGAAATCGAGCTTCGTAAGTACGACAATTTACTGGCTGCAGAAGATATATACTAGTAAAGATGCCTGAATGATATCAGCTATTTTCCTTGAGTTGCTCTCGAGGACAATGATGCAAAACATCAACGTTGACAACCAAATATGTTTATCATTAGGATGTTTAACTGCCTGATCAACATCAATCAAATAAGCAAATAAGTTTTTTTTCGTCTTTTTTTTGCGTTCCACTACCTTGCGCACATAAGTATTGTATTGCAGGGCAAGTGCCTTGAAATATCGTTTTCAATATTATTTTTTTTCTTTTTCCTTAGAAGACTAAAATAACTTGTCCAATAATGCAGTAACCTCAAAATCTTTAGCATCGTCGCTAATCTGTAAGGTAAAACGTCAACCTTGAGTTAATACTAACGTAAGTTTACTTGTATATTTCTTTTGTTTC